>BQNB010030110.1:22159-40405 GCA_026074375.1 Tanacetum coccineum
CAAGCTAAAGGAGATCAAGATCTATTCAGAAGGGATCAACAAGATTGGGCTAAAGGCTTATAGTACAACTGTTAGTGTGATATATACTATTTGGGATTATTTGATACTACTACTAGTTGCTTTGAGATTGGGCTGTTTATCAGGTATTAGATGTGGATGCGAGTTTACTGGATGCTTATGATTAGGCTATTTGTTATGATGGGAGTAGCATTGGGAGTTCAAGATTGATGCTGTTAGTACGTGTTTATGCTGCCAATACTTCATTGCTACTGCCTGATTTTATTAATGCTGCTGCCTATCAATTTTAGTACTGCTAGGTTTGTAAAAGCAGATACTACTGTTTTCTTTGACGTGGCTCATTGAGTTTCTACTGCTAGCTTTAATAGCAGTTGATTAATACTGCTCAGGTGAAAATGTTTCTACTGCTAGCATTGTCCGATGTTGGACAACAGATGCCGTTTAGATCTCGGATAAAACTGTTCTTTCACAACAGTTTATTCTTATTGGTTATATGGCTATTATTTTGGGATTTATTGAAGATGTAATTACGAAGATGATTGATTATCACTTATTTGATGTTATAGTTGAGTTTTTTTGGATGCGTGTTCTTATCATATCTTAAAGTGGGTGTTACACTTTGAAGATAGCTTGTTTGTGCTTAGAAACGATGTGACGAAGACTTGACAAATCTAGCAAAAGTGTGTGATTTTTCTTATGGTGCTCAATGCTCACATTTGCTATCACTTTAAGGAGTTACGTTGTTGTGCTCAGTGTCTCATATAGATGAGGATTTTGTCAAGAGGTTGCGATCTACTTATACTTTTGTGCTTTGTAGTATGAGTTTGACGTTACGTGGATAAACAAGACATAAGACATAAGTTTGGTAAATTCTACTTCTTCATCAAGTTCGTTATACTCAGGTTTCTTCATCAGTGATCATTACATAGAGCCTACTGAGTTTGAGATTCAAGAGATGGTTAACATCCTTTTCAGGGGAGCTTATTGTTGACATGTTTAACCATCTACATGAACCACTTGAGGGGAAGTGTTTCGTTACTACTGCTGATTATTATTACTACTGCTAGTTTATATTTCTACTGCCCAGATTCATTTTTCTTATTGTGCGTAATGGTAGGCAATTTGATTCATTGGAAGGATGGATTAGTAGTTGTGGTATATGATTTGTAGCTGTTATGATCCAAGTTTCATATCTTCAGAAGACCCCTATTCGATTATTACAAAAAGGGGAAGAAGATTACAAGTTTATTGATTTGCAGCTTATTATGTGTGGTAGCATGTTCAAAGAAGTCTTAAGTCAAGGTGAAGCATTGAAGATTGTTTCATTCATGGAGATAGTTTTGTAATATCAAATAGGAGAAGATTGTTGGGTTTATTGATTTGATGATTACAAAACTACATATGCTTAAATGAAGACGGATGAAACAACAAGGGCTTAATATGACACTTTGGTATTCTACATATGGAAGAATTAAAAGCTGGAAGATTTCCATGAAGATATGCATTGAAAAGTCAAAGATATCAAAGATAGCTTCCTTAGTACTCTAGGTTTTCTTGTAAACCCTATATATAAAGGGTATTAGGCGTCTGGTATAGAGCATCTAGAAACATAGAGCTCTCCCAATGAGAGTCTAGTAAGCGTGTGCATGTGTGTACACAGTAGTTAGTTAGTTAATAGTTATTTAGCTAATAGTTAGTTAGTGTTTAGCCTCAAGAATCATTTGGGGTTGTGATGAATAAAGAAAAACCTTGAAAAATATCATTGTTCTTATTGTTATTATTCCGCTGTGTAATGTTCATTTGATGTTTATAATCCTAGATTAGATCTAAACAATTTAAGCCTTAAACGATCTTTCACACTTTGCTAGTGCGAGAAGGCGGGTAGTATTTCCCAAAAAATTTGTCAGTCAAATCGACCCAACTAGTAATTGATCCTTTAATTCCATCAAACCATCTCTATACATCTCCAACCAATGAGATTAGGAAAACAACAACTCTAAGTTTATCCTGATTTACATTCGGTAAATCAATTAGGTCAACAATCTCGAGGAAGAATTCGATATGCTCGACCACGTCTTCCCTATTATTACCACTAAAGGCATTTTTGTGCAAATCATCAAGGAATTTTCCTTTCAGCTCATAAGCATTCTTTCCATTAACCGTAATGCTTGTAATCCCTAAATAGTAATCTGCTTGGTCATTAGTCTCAAATCCTTTCATAGTTGATTTCTTTTCTTTATCTGCCATTCTTCAGTCGACTAGCTCTGATAAGCACGATCTGTTACAAAGGTAAAAATATCAGCAGGATTTGTTCTAAAGAAAAATAAAAAAATTAAGCACGAAATCAAAATAGAAATCTTAGATCTGATTCCCTGTATCATATAGTTGATGTGTGCTTAAACACACATCATTTATAACCCGAGAAACACTATTAATCGGACTAAAAAGGCTAAAATATGGATAATTATCGTGCAAATATGTTTGTATTGTATTTTTATGTCTTACAGGTACTAAAGATTGAAAACGGAGCTAAAACAAGAATTATCGGGCTCGATTTGATTAAGTTTAATAATTATTCAAAGTCAAGACAAAGCCGGAAATATTCCCCGAGCATGCCACTAGAAAGAGCGCGAAATTACGAGTCTAACGGTGTCTTCATTGTTTATTGGGCCATCACGTAACCCATTTATATGGGCCGGGCCAGCTCATAATATTACTAGCCTAAGTCATGATTTAATCCAAATCAAAACCTGGCCAAGTTTTATCAATGCAGCCCAAGTCCAAGTCATAAAGTTTGGCCCAAGTTTGTATGAAGAAGAATCGGCCCAAGATAGGTATGTTTTTGCCGGCCCAAGATCAAGAAAATAAAAAATGTAATTTGATACATCAATAGCAGTTGGCAAGTTTCCCCTCACGTGCCCTTTATTAAATCAAGAGGATCACGTGCTCACCCACTAGTTTTCTTTCTGGCCTATCTTTGTCTAACACGTGGCTAAGCATTTTATATTGTCGAATATCATTTAGGATGCATAAAGTGTACAATTTGCCAAGTTATGTTGATAAATGAAGCTCGCGTGCCTTAAATTAAATCGAATGAGGACACATGACCTCCCATTAACATCTCTCGGGCCATTCAAATACATACACGTGGCATCCTTTATTTCTTTCACATTTCAATTTGAAGCTATAGTGAGGAACGAGTAAATGAATAAAACACGTCTTTATGTCCACGTGGAGGAATTTAAATGGAGGAAAAATGATTTATTTGTTGGCAAGCCCACGTGTAGCTGAGTGATTGGAGGATCAAGCAATTGTTTGCTGGCATTTTGATTTATACAAGGTTATGCCAATGATTGGCGTATGAGTGAAGCAATCATCCATTGTGGCAAAGACAAAAATGCCCCTTGATCTATAACTCTTATTGGCTGATCTACTGAAAGGACGATTTTACCTTCCCCTCGCTTTTGCTATATAATGGAAAGCATGCACACAGTAGTTTGGTGGTTAGATTTTTAGATTTATTTTCACATAGTAGTAGTAGGTGTAGTTTTAGGAGTAGGAGTAGTTTAGATTATTTTGGGTTTATTGTAAAAGCTTTTAGCTTATCATCTCAACTTATTGTAGTAGCCTATTTTTTTATGAATGAAGATGCTTTTTATTAAGGTTGATTTTTATTAATGCTTATTATCTAAATGCTTATTTCTTATGCTTATTTTTCTACTCATTTTCTTTTGCTTATTTCCAAATAAGCTCATGCTTATAGCTTATTTTTTGATCCGATCTCTTAAGCTTATATTCTAATTAGCTATTTCCATAGCTTATTTAGACTAGCTTATTTTATAGTGTTTTTGATTTAAATCTTTTCTAGATAGCTTATTCTAGCTTATTTTTTTAGCTTAATGTTTTTATCTTATTTTTCCAAAACCTTTTAATTTAGTTTTATTTTAGTCTTATTAAAATAGCTTAATCATTTAGATCTTCTAGCTTTTAGCTTTTCTATTTCAAAATATTTACTGTAATATTTTGGAATTAAAGCTTTTAGCTTATAGCTTAGTTATCTTAATCTCTTGTTTTCTTGTCTTATCTCTTATTTCATCCTTCCATCATTTAAGGCCGGAGCTTAAGGGTCTTATAAGGTTGATAAATAGATAAAGTTTTGATCTTTATGGTTTTTATGAAAGTAATTAGTAGATAAAGTTGACACCTTTACTTGCTAATTATTGAAGTAGAAGCTTTAAAGTGATAAGTTTCTTTGTTTATTAAGTTTGTAAGATCGGGTGGTTTTATATCATTTTGGTTCATCATTCGGTTATTTCCTCTTTCCCTTTTTAATACTAGTAGTTTAGAATTATTTAGCTTATAATGTTTATGTTTGATATTATGATTGTTGCTAGCTTAATTGTTATGATTAGTGAGTAGTTTATTTTTGCTTGCTAAGTGATTTATGGATTGGAAATTAAGTGTGGATTGTAAAAAGGTTTGTTAATTAATAATCTTCGATTATTTAGATTTGTAGTTTGAATGTTTTAAAGGGCAAAATCCGGAAAAATAGTCAAACGACACATCTAGTAATTAATATCTTTTTAAGAGATTTTTGTCAATATAAGCCAACGTTGTGAGATAATTATCTTTTCTAAGGAAATTAATTCGTTAAGTAAAACCTTAATTCACACTTGAGGAACTTTCCACGTCACTTAGCAAGCATATCTTTTTATATAGTTCTTTTCATTTAATTGCTTTGCTTATTTGTTAATTAGTATAATCTAGTTTAGTATTATTTTATATTTAGTTTTAATCAAAAACCAAAAATTAAAAGACATTCAAGCATCAAACAAAACGCTTTCGTGAATTTCAAATTCATCTCTCGTTGGGACACGACATCCGGAGGATCAACTATTACTTTTCATAAAGTAATTTTTATCCGACGTGATTACTATATTATATTACTCGACTAGTCTTTCGGGACGAATCAATAGTCAATACGCCGTATTCAATGGAACTGAATACGCCGTATTAATCTTTTTGAACGAATACGATGTATTGGATAGAAAGTTAGATACGCCGTATCCAATGGAAGTAGATACGCCGTATCGGGTTATCAATCAGAACAGTGTATTATGAAAAATAATTAAATACGCAAACAATTAAACACACAAATATACAAGCAAACAATTAAAGACAAATATACAAAATATACAAAATTATAAATTACACTAATCCTAAGGGTTAGATCTAATCTAATGTTAAAAACCAAAATATCAAATAAAAATCAAGATTAAATTTTCACTCCCCGGCAACGGCGCCAAAAACTTGATTGTGTCGTTTTGTGGTGTTAATTTTATGATTTCAAGTTTTAAATTTATATTTTGCCGACTTAACCAAAATAACACTTTAACGGGCAGTGTACCCGGTCGATGGTAGATTCGTGGTAAGTAAGGTGTCGATCACTAAGAGCGAGAAACACTTTCAATTTATTAATACTTTGGTTTTTCTAATCTAAGTTAGTCTAATCTATTCTAAACCTATGTTAATCCTAAATCTAATGGATAAGGGGGTTTTTAACCTGAGAGATTGGCACAGGTTTGGTGGTGACTAAAACCAATTCAAGACACTAAAATGCACGCAAGCAAATTAACAGAAGATAAAAGAGCGGTCTAGCCAAATATAAGAAACCTGTATTAACCATTATTAATCCAATCAGAACGTTGGTTTATTTATTTAGTGCAATGATTACTTATCTCGAGGTGGCATATCATTCTTAAGATTAAGGCGGTACTTCTTCCTTAAGCCTAGACACATAGAATTCTGTCACAATTAAACGCATCTGCATAAAGCATCCTTATTTGTTGATTATAATCTATCTTAGGGATTAAAGCAATGGTGATCTTGTTAAATCCTAGCTCATAGAGACTTTACCCACTTACTGCTTAACGGCTCTTTATATACTAGTAGTCCATTGTCCGAGTCCTTACTAATAGAATAAGAAAATACTCCTTGATACTAATGTCACCTTATGGCTCAACTAAGCTCACTAAACTAAAGGCAATGATAGGTCAATATTTGTGATCTTATGATTCTAGATATATAAATTGCGATATGGAGAGTTATCCCGGACTCTTAGCCTACGCCCAAACAACACCGAAGTTGCAGCGCATTAAATATGTAAGACTAGACCCAATTAAATGATAGGTCGCATACTTAAGCACGTAAACAAGTATAAATTGATAAACATAAACAAGCAATCAACAATAAATTAAGCAATCGAGTTAAACAAACCAAACATTAAGATCTTCATAATAATGGCTAATACCCGAAGGTATTAGCCTTCAAACGTCATAATCAATACAAGAGTAATAATTTAGCCAAGGTAAACTAACCGAGTTAACAAATGATATCAAAAACTGAACGATTACAAGAGTATAGGAGATTACAAGTTGTTTCCTATAGAATTAATCACGTTGCAAGACCTCTTCTGCTCTTCTTCTCTTCTGAAAATTGACTTTTGTGGTTTAGGTATCAAAAATATGATTTAACACACTTAAAACTCATTTTTGAGTTTTCTATTTATAAGGTCTGGAAAAAGGTTAATACAGCGTATCGAGAGTCTTCGACACGACATATTGGGGATTTCTTAGAGTAGGGACCACGTTTGATATCTTCCAGAATATTTTATTTCCATATGGCTTGAATACGGCGTATTGGTTGTTCCTGGATACGGCGTATTGGATCTTGTTTCCTTCGTAGTCTTTAGTGAAGTGCAGGCACATATACGCCGTATCTTCCTTGATGGATACGGCGTATTGGTTGTCAGAATAGTAATCTTCAAATATCTTCGTTTAAGCTCCAGAATGCGTGCCTTTTTGCTAATCTTCACCAAGTACTCCATAATTACTGCAATTCTCAAATACAAACGATTAAGTAACAATTATTTGCAATAATTATACAAAATGGGTTAATTACATGAGATAAATGATGCAATAAAAGTGACGTTATTTGATGTCATCAGTTGGTTATAGCTTATATCTACTTATTTCGAGCTTATTGATAAGTTTTTTTTTGGGTTTTATTCCTCAACTTATCAAATGCTTATTTGGCCATGTTATATCACAGCTTATATGTCTTTTTCCGAGCTTGTTGGGTTGTTAAACAGCTTCTTAAAACTTATTTTGATCCTGGTTTGAATAAGGCAAAAGAGAACAAGAAAAAAACACAGATCTAAAATTTTAGGAAAAAGGACAGTTTCAGCCTATTTATGTAAGCTTAACCAAAATATGTATTAAGCTTAGCCGATTTATACACTCAAGCTTAGCCGATTTATACATATTTCAAAATCCATCCGATTTATACATATCTAAAAATCCAGCCGATTTATACAATCAAGCTTAGCCGATTTATACACTCATGCCTAGCTGATTTATACACAAGATGGTTCAACTGATTTATGTAGCCAGACACAGACCAAGTCAACTTGGTATTTACCGAGTTGACCGAGTCAGCTTAGTCAACGACTCAACTAAGTTAGTCAAAGGTTGCCGTTTTAAAAAAAAAGTTAGTCAAAGGTCAAAGAAAAGGATGAAGAAAGACAGACAGACTTTTGTTTAAACCATAACACCAACATCAACAATCAATCTCTTACAACAACAGCCTCAACACATCCAAATCTAATTATAATCCCATCGTCACATAATTCCACAACTCCATCTCCTCCATCAATCAAGACTCAAAAATTATAACAAAAAAATGATCTCAGATTCGTGATTCTTTACCTGTAATATTTACAAGATTAAACACATGCTCATCATTGATCTGAAAGTAGGGGTGAGCATCGGTTCAAAACCGAACCGGACCAAAAACCGAATTTGAGGAAAAACATGAACCAAAATCGAACCGAAGTTCACCGAGAAAAACCAAACCGAATAGATAGTGTAGGCGTATTTTTCTTGGTTTTAACCCGAACCGATCCGACAAAACCGAAACCGAAAAATATAAATATACAAAACCAAAAACCGAACCGAAAAAGGTCGGTTCGGCTCGGCTTGATTTGTCAGTTCGGTTTGGTTTACGGTTGGTTTTGCTCAGCTCTATCTGAAAGAATATAACTTCTCTTTAATTTACGAAATTAAATGAAGAGTGATAACAAATCTGTTACCTTCTGTCCTTTGTTTCGATTTAAGAAAAAACACACAAATCAAATGATACAAACCTACCCAAGAACTAATGAAAGATCTTGAAGCTATTTCCTTCTGGTGTTCTTCGTGCATTCGATACAATCAAAAGGGTTTGTGGTTTGTATTATGATTTGATGCTTCATCTTGAGATGTGTTTAGATGTAAGAAGAAGACTGTGTTGGATTTTTGTTGGAAGAATAAGGAAGCAAATTTGTGTTGAGAGGATTACTAAGATGGGGGCGGTTGTGATGCGAGAGTTTAGGGTTAAGTCTGATTATAATTAGGGATTGTTGTATTTTATACATATTTTGCCCTATGGATCGGGTTAAAAGGAATTTTGGCAGACCGGGTTTGTAACACTCATTGGGCCGGATAAATTCATTGGAGTGGGCCGAAATTTTTTAAGTGTATTAGGTTGAGCTATGTTATGTTGGGTCGAAAATGGTTATAGGTTATCTATTTTGGGTTTATACTTCATGGATTAAGCCGAGTTTTAAAGCAAGATCATGTCGGGTAATTTGTACTAGACCGGGTTTTATTACTTGGACGGGCCGTTATTATAGTATATTTTTTGAGTCGTGTATCCATTAACATTCAAAACACATCAAAAATCACGAACAACAACACACCAAACACAATACATTACACTAAAAACGATCCTTATCAAAATTCACCTTCACTCTTAAAGGCTAGTATTGGAATTTGATGACTACGATGTTAATTATTTGGGATTGAAGTAGGTTTTCATAAGGAGTGTACTTATCTCGTCTTTGTATTCTTTACTCTACCACAAAGATGACTTTGTTTCTTTGTGCATACTACGGTGTGATGAATACTTGTGATTGTTAGGTTCTTTTGTGATTCTTTCTCTCTATACCCGCAAAGTAGCTATCACTTTAAGGAGTTACATTGTAGTACTCAGTGTCTCACACAGTTGAGGAGGTTTCAAGAGGCGTTGTATTTTTTTATATACTCTTGAGTTTGGGTATATGGTACTTAGAGATTTGCCTCTGCACTGTTCTTCGTCACACGGATAGTACAAGATTAAGTCACAAGTCCGAGATTTTGCTTCATTCTCAGGTTCGGTTCATTGGGTTGTCTCTATTAGTGGTCATCAGTATTAGCCGACAGAATAAATATGAGGATTTAGATCAGGTTGATCAAGAGAGATTTGTTAAGAGAGTACGATTCGACATCTTCTCACAGAGTATTACTTATGTAATTACGGGTATATGAAGCTAAGTAAGCAGTTCCAGTTTATATACGATGTACACATGTGTAGGATGATTCCTCAGATAGTCATCATCTTGGAGGGAGAAATGTGATATCATCCAGGTACTTACTTTGATTTTTATATTACGTTTTGATGTTTACAAGATTCGACGACTCTAGCTGGGATAAATTGCTTTCACTCAGGACTTAGTTGACTTTGGTGAAACAATTTAAATAGGTACATCCGGGACTTAGTTGACTTTGGTGTTATCGTTTTGACTACATAAAGGGATAAATTGCTTACACCCGGGACTTAGTTAACTTTAGTGAAGCAATTTATATCAACACTTTCCTCGAGGGAGAAAAGTGCTTTTGCGGGTCTTAATTGATTTTTGTGCTACGATTTCGACTTCGTTAAAAGGGATAAAGTGTGTACTTCGGGTTTTTGAGCTGAATACAACAAAACTGGAAAGCTTCCTAAGTGAGATGATGTTGATGATATCATCCTTCCCACAGAGTATGCTAAATGAGAAATGAGGTCTTTGAGAAGACTAGTGCATTAATTCTTATCAGTCTCAGGGGTGTCTGTTTGGGAGGGAGCTGCAGATTACAGTGTGTTCGTCTGCAATCTGAAGAAATAAAGCTGGAGTATTCAAGTAGATCAAGGTCTTTGAAGACAATCTCAAAAAATACTGGACTTCATTCTTATCATTTTACTTTATTTTTGCTTGTAGGAAACATTGTAACCAATTCACGTGTGACACCATCTTGGAGGGACATTGTTAGCCTTACTATTTTGTAAAGTTGACGTCTTACACGTGAATTGGACTAGACTTGGACACTGCGTATCACGCAGGAGTTATTTATGTAAACTAGAAATAGTTTGCTTTTGTTCTTAGTATAAATACCTCTCATGGCTCTCCATGAGGGGTGGTGGATGCTCATTTTGTATTTTTCTTTCTCATCTAATCTAATATTCTTTTTGTGTTCTCCATCCTCTCTCTACTTTCTCTCACTAAAACCATGTGTGTTCTTGTATGGTTTGATCAATCCCGACCGACCCCCCCGGAAAAGAGTGTTTTTGTATCCTTGTTCACTTTCTCATGTTCCTTTAACGCATGATACGCGAGAAGTCGATAGTCGCAAAACTGATATTCACAGGTTTAACTGTCACTTATATTCGCAACTTTTGAAAACGGTTATCCCTCAAACAAGTATGCGACTTTTGTCTTTTTCCAACATTTTTTTTTCAACTTATCATACCAAATAAGCTATCATCAAACTAGCTCAAAGTTTCTTACTTTTTGTTCAAAACATCTGCTAATCACGTTTTAAACAAACACATTTTTGTTACTTGAAAGTTTTTTTTAAAGATCAAATTGATGTATTTTTTTTGTTTTAAAATCAAAATAAGCAAACAAAACAAGCACAACAATAAGCTCAATACTCACGATATTCTTCACAAAACTTAAACACTTTCACGCCATTTTTTATGTTTTAAATTCAATTGTATATGTTTTGATGTTTAAATATTGTGATTTGATCAAAAATAAGCTCAAACCGCACAAAATAAGCACTCAAATAAGCTCGAACATTAAGCAAATCCTCAATCCCCAAACACGAATAAGCACTAAATGATAACACTAATCCGCAATCGCCGGCGTATGATACCACATATTGAATAATAAGATCTTGATTGAAGGATTAGTGTGCGTGAATATAGTGTGTGTGTTGAGAGAGATAATTTTCTATTTTTTTCTTTTTTCAAATGATGTTGATACAAATGAATTTGTGTGGTGTTGTTACATCATATGGTGGCATAATAACTTATTATATACTTAGTGATGTTCGCTAAGTATATAATAAATACACATTTAGTCCTTAGATTATTAACAAATAAGCATATCAATTCTATTCTAGCTATTTTTTCTATCTTTACATCAAAACATGGAATTTATCTCTAATTCCAACACATATCAATTTTACGTGGTTTTGGTTTAAAACACAAATGGTGCGTTCTTGTTCTGCCTATGTAACAGGCTGAAATGTAGGACCTCACTTACATCCATTGTACTTTAACGTTTTTTTGATGTAATATATTTTTACCAAGGAAACCCTTTACCAAAAAAAAGAACGAAGCAAGAAGTATGGGTTTCTATCATATAAGTTGGAACTTGCGGTAAACAAAATTTTAGTGCAACTGATTGTCGCTCATGTAAATGCTGTTCTTATAGACATGTTACAAGCATATGTAATAACTTAGTATATGTATAATTTTATGTATTTATTTGCATATCGTAAGAACCTGTTTTTCCCTTTTAATATTTAAAATACCATGCATATACCGTTTTGATTTGAGTATCACCGTTTTGATTTGGCTTAAGACATTGGGGCACGTGCTGCTGTTCATATATTTAATAGGATCAGTTTTACTATTGCTAAAAGGGTGGGGCCCCAGATAGTATCTCAGTTCCCCTCTAATTTATTGTAAATCTCGAGTTTTTTAATAAAGTGATTTATAAAAAAAAATTAATAATAATAATAATAATATTCTTTTATTCGAAGGA
Organism: Tanacetum coccineum; assembly: GCA_026074375.1. Taxonomy (NCBI): domain Eukaryota; kingdom Viridiplantae; phylum Streptophyta; class Magnoliopsida; order Asterales; family Asteraceae; genus Tanacetum; species Tanacetum coccineum. The sequence goes on from BQNB010030110.1 coordinate 34,125, forward strand.
ATAAAACTCATAAGGGTTTCTTATTTTTATAATTTCTTCGTCGTATATTAATAGTCCCTCCAATTTAATTGTTTACTACTAAATATAGATACGGAACTTTAATCAAGTTTACTATATTAACTTTTTTTGAAATTATTATTACAAACTTTAAATAATACTTTAATCAATTAGCTAAGGGTAAAACTGTCATTCTGCTAAAAGTATGATAGAAAAAGCAGTAATAAATGCATTTTTCTTAAACTGTGCGTTTTTTTGTCGGGAACAATAATTTTGGAACTAAGGGAGTAGTATGTTTGGCGCAATAGGATGAGGTTCATGCTGGAGGTTATATTATAACCTGAAAGTCGAAGCTTATATTTTTATAAAGCTGTTTGACGAATTAGTTGGAGCTGAAGCTTATTATTGTAAAATCACATAAATAAAATTCACATATATTTTAAGCTTTTGAGTAACAATACATTATATTTTGAAGAGTATTTACGTAATTTGACAACATATAAGTCCTTATACGCCTTTTTCTATAGGCTTGGGCTTACGAAGTCTTATGGCCTATAAAAGGCTTCATAAATCCGTATGATAATCAAAGCTTATATAAGCTAACTTATTTTAAAAGCTCAAGATCGTATAAGCCTTTATAAGCTGGTTGCCAACATATCATTCAAGTAAATATGGCATCCTTACTTGCATATACCTTACATAAAAAGTTTATTTAATCTATAGTCACCAGATTTATAAAAGTAATAAATATTATAAAGTATTTGCATGCTTAAACTTAAAGGGTTTTTTGTCTCTAAAGTAAAAGAGATGACAGCTTCTTCATAATGATTTATTGGGATTGTCACTATATTTAAATGTTTGATAGATTTAAATAATACTCCCTCCGTCCCACATTAAGTGTCCACTTGACTTTTTCAAAGTCATTTTTCTTCAACTTTGACCTTAATGATTTCTTCTTACGTTATATGATACTCGATGCAAGATATATGAATGGATAGAGTTTTGAATATATTTTTCGTTGGTAGAATTTTCGTTCAATATTATACAACACAAACAAAAATATTTATGGTCAAAGTTGATAAAAAAAGACTTAAAAAATTCCATTTTGGACACTTAATATGAGACGGAGGGAGTAACATATTCTTATCTAAACATATTTATTTATATTAATTTGTTTAGATGTAATAATATAATATAATTATCTTATCTAATTTTGTATTACATATCGATTGAAACTATATTTCTACCCCAAGTGATGGTGGTCCCAATATATGATGTTTATTAAATTGTGGGTTTATTATTTGCGTTTGGAAAGTGACAAAATAGTTTTCCAAACCTGTAAGAAGAATAATAAAGAATTTGAATAGCTTAAACAAAATTCAAAATGATGTAACGTATTAAAATATCAAAACAAAGTTTACAATAAGATGGCGGGCAAACGAGCAATAAGCTGCGCCGCAACCCCTTTTTGGATGGCAAAACCAATTCTACTAAAAATAAAGTTTTGTGTCTTAGGGGTCGAAAAATTACTTTGCACAACCCGTTGAAATGGCACAATTTATAGCTGTCAAAATGGCACTTAGAGGCTTATGAACGGTTGCGTTGTTTGCCTGCGCTTTTTTGCAGGTTTGTTGAAGAAAAGGGAAGAAGATGACCCAAAAAAGATTTTTTTTAAAATTTTTTTAAAACCTTATTGTTTTATAATAGGTATGTTTTATAAGTATGTTTTATAAAATGTATTTATTTTATATAATTGAAAAAAAAAATTGGCCAACGGCACTAGAAAATGTAATGTCAACGGATGCCCCAGTAAATGTGGTGTCGTTCAGTTTCTGGTGCCGTTGAGCATTTTGCTGACGTGACATCACTTTTTAAAAAATTTTGAGAACAGCACGAACCCAACGGCACGACCGTTCCCAGCACTCTTAGGACACAACTATAACATGTTAGAGTGATGGGTATCATGGCTAAAAAAGGTTAGTCATTTGGACTTCAACACAACAACTCAAAATATCTTCTCACTCATAACATATCATCTTTTAGCCATTTGGGTCCCACCACTTACCATTTTATTTTATTTTCATAACATTTCACACAAACTAAGTTTATTTCATTTATATAAAAATACAAATTACAATACGAAAATAAAAATACAATACGAAATTTAAAAAACAATACGAAAATTTAAAAAATACATTAGATTATGAGTAAACTACTCATTTAGCAGATGTTGTTGCCAAACATGCTCAACCAAATTTTGTTGAAGCTTTGCATCTGTTTGTTTATCACGAAGTTCTTTTGCTTGTTTCCATTGCACTTCGCAACGTTCAAATATAAGTGTCGCCAATGTCCGATAGCGCAAACTTTTGATTTTTCAAAATCATGTTATGCAATATGATGCACGTGTACATGATTCTTCGTAGCTTGTTGATAGTCCAAGCACGTGCAGGTTGAGCTATTATATGCCAACGACCTTGGAGGACACCAAAAGCTCTTTCAACGTCTTTTCGAGCACTTTCTTGACGACGTTTAAATACGACATTTTTCTCATCTCGTGCAACCGTAAATGATTTGACAAAAGCTGCCCATTGTGGGTATATCCCGTCAGCTAGGTAGTAACCTTTTTCAAACGTAACTCCATTCACATCATACGGAACCACTGGGGCGATGTCATCAAGAAGGCCGTCAAATAACGGAGAATGATTTAAAACTTTTTAGATCATTATTTCCACCCGCTACCCCAAAGAAAACGTGCCAAATCCACAAATCGTATGACGCGACGGCTTCAAGCATTATAGTTAGATATTTTTTTATCACCCTTCCCAAATTGCCCGTGCTATGCTTTAGGACAATTAATCCATTCCCAATGCTTACAATCAATTCTACCAAGCATTCCCGGTAACCCATGAATTCAATTGTGTGCGTCATATAATTTTCGAATGTCATTCACGTTGGGTTTTCTTAAAAACTCGGCCGTAAACAAATCAAATAAAAAAATCTAAACAATCGCGTGCACAATGTTCCTCCATTTGTAAGATTCATCTAATGCATCAGGTGATGTGTCATATGCTAATTGGCGTATGGCGGATGTGCATTTCATAATCACACTAAAGCTCATTAGACCCGTAGCATCGGGTCGGACAACAAAAAATTTAAAATGAGCAGGTAGAGGATCATGTGTTTCAATATAATTTTCAATACCTTGGACTATTTTTAAAAATAGTGAACGGTTCATACGATATCGACGTCTAAAATAGTAGTCCGGATATTTTGGGGATGGACCAAAATAGTCGGCCATCAACCGTCCTTCAGCCATATCACATTCACGATTTATCGATTTACGACTGCCGCGTGAACTTTCACCTTGCATCTGCTGATCCTCATTAATAAGTTGCATAACCAGATCGACGTCTGCAATATCATCGAGATCGGACATATTCGAATAGTTTAAAGAATCACTCATTTTTTTTTTGGTTTTGAGAGAAACAAAAAGTTTTTAGAATTTGTGTGTTTTGAATATGGGATAAAGGAGTATATATATAATAAAAGAAAGTATTTAAAAAAAAGTTGCTTAATTTAAAAAATTTCAAGTCGTTGCCCAACGTCTTGATTCCTTTTTTTTTGTCTTCTATTAAGCCGGTTAAGTGGCGAAATTCATATGGCGAAAAATTGGCGAGGGTTTTTGGTATCATGGCTAAGAAAGTGGCGATGCCACATAGATTCGGCGAACACAAAAAATCACCACACCGTTCCCTCTTATGCCGCACCGGTGCGTTATAACATGTTACAAAAATGTGATGATGTGTTATAGAATGTTATTGGAAATAGTGTTTATGTTAGAGCACAATGTGCAGTAAATTGCAAGTTACTGTCATCTCAGCGTCACATTAGCTTTTTGCCATATAACATGCATCTAACTAATACATTCAAAAGCATTTTTTTCTAACAACTTGCATCTAACTTACACTTTTGAGACGCATCGTACTCAACTAAAACACAAGTTAACCACAAAAACTAATTAATTAAAAAAAGAAAAAAAAACACAAACCAATGCCTTGTTCGTTAACCAACGAAGCAATCAACTCAAACCAAGTAACTCACATAAGGCTGGATGGAGTGGGAGAGTGAAGTTGAAACCAACTTGCTGCCACGTAAGAATCAACAAGCGTTGCTCGTTACTGCACCCATAGATTTTATATGAGTGTTATATGATACTGATTGACGTGAAAAAACCTATAATGATTAAAACTTTTTTCAGAACATACTAATTTTTTTTCTGTTTTGCTAAATACTAATGTAAACATACAAGTGATTTTGGTAAATTACGTGGCATGATGCCATTTTTTTTAAACGGCAAGTTAGTTGTTAGTGATTCGAGCTCACAGTGACATCCAATTGATTAGTATGCAAGACTTGAACATTCGTCTTAGGGGATAAACCCTACTTTTTTTTCGCTCCTGAAGAAAAACCCTCACGGTGAGGCTCGAACCCGAAACCCCTCGCATGTGGTAACAACTTTCCAAAAGTTACCCTTAATGTCATGATGCCATTAGTCCCTTAAACGTGAAGAATGTTATTTTACCATGCATAAAAATAATAACGTTAAAATATTACTTGGTAATGTTTTAATTTGAGAAAATATGAGAGGGTAATTGCTGACTAATTTAGCAATAAACATTAAACATGTCAAATATGGTACGTAATGTTTTTTTTGGAACGGCAATTTGTGGCTACATGACCACTAGCCCAGAAGGCGTAGCGAGCCCACACAACCAGGTTGGGTCCAGCCCAAAAGGCAATGGCACCATTCCCTTTACACACGCGGGAGGAAACCCCTATCGCCCTAGACAAGACTCGAACATGAGACCTTGCCTAGGAGGGTAAAACCTCCATACCATTGGACCAAATGCCCGTTGGTAAATATGGTATGTAATGTTAGTCAAAAATTTATTCGATTACGATTTGCAATTTTAATCCATCATTTCTTATTTATTAATATATTGCGTGTGGGAAACAAAAATCGTTTTTAATCAATTGTGATACTATACTATCTTTTTCATAAATTGTACTACCTATTTTTTAGTTACATACATATAATTAAAAGGTTATTCAACAATTTAAAATACACAATTTAGTATTATAAAAAGTAATATATTCAAGTGGTCCAAATGTCTTTTTATTTAACTAGACTCTAGCTTTTACACATACTAAAAGATAGGGGTGAGCATATGTACCGAGGACCGCGGTTCCGAACCGACCTGAACCGGAACCGACTCAATCCGAACCGAATTTTAGTACCACGGTTCGCTTCTCGGTTCCTCAATATTTCAAATTTCGGTTCTCGGTTCGGTTCGGTTCCGCGGTTCTCGGTTCCGGAACCGAGGAACCGCCCGACTTCAAATATATGAGATTTTTAATAGATTTTTGGTTTTTTTACGTGATACTTATCCTTGTCACAACTTCATTTTATATTTCTTTATAACAATTACATTAACGCATATGCTAATTCTGAGCTTCATTTGCCACCTATTTTATTCTACCTAGAAGTTCCTTGTTTTTACGGTAAAATTCCTTGATTAAATACGAAGACACACAAATTGTATAAAAGGATAACATATTTTAGCCGTTTAAGGTAAAGAACTTTGTTTAACCACAAATTGAGTTTTTGGATTTTTTTGAAAATTTTGGTTCCAATCGGGTAAGAATCGAAATACCCGAACCGAACCCGAGAACCGAAGGGAACCGAAACATGCACTTCGGTTCGGTTCTTAAAATATGCATTTTTCGGTTCTCGGTTCTTTCGGTTCCGGGTCGGTTCTTTGCGGTTCCGGAACCGCGCTCACCCCTACTAAAAGATGAACACTTTATGCATCTCTAAATTTTTAAAGGAAAAATTCCATTTCTAGTCCAAAAATAAAGTGGAAATGACACTTCATCCCATCAAAAGGTTTTTCTCAAAATAGCTCAAGGCAATCGGGGCAACTGGGCAACTTTTGACATGTGTTATTTTTTAATATTAAAGTACACATTTTTAGAGGTAACCTATTGTACTTTTATGGGCAACTGTTGTACTTCAAGGCAACCTAATGGACACGTGTCAAATTTTTCTCAGAGTTACTCAAACGTCAAGTTGCCCTGGGCTACTTTTAAAAAAACGTTATTAGTGAGCTATAACAACATTTTTACTTTATTTTTGGGTTAAAAATGAAATTTCCCCTTTTTGAAATGGTGACCAACATCATTGCTCAAATTTTATAATTACCTTATCCTAATAGAGCATTGAT
>BQNB010030110.1:42239-55170 GCA_026074375.1 Tanacetum coccineum
ATCAAAGAAAAAGCTGGTTGAAAAAGCTATCTACTCTATTTTTTTGTTTTTCAAAGTTTAATGAAAAATGACAAAGTGCTTATTTGAGACTTAAAAATAGATAACTAATTAAGCTAAATTTTACAAAATAAGTTCAAACAGATGTAGTTTTACCTAAAAACTAATTTTACTAGTTGAAAAATGAACTTGAAAAAGGCTTTTTGCCAGTTTTAGTGCTGATGCAGTTTGCACCAAATGAACCAAATCTAAAAGCTACCAAGTGCAGGCTATAGGACTAGTATTCTATACTGTTAAATCACTAAACTAAGTATAGAAAGAGAGACAAATACTACTAGAGCAGCTTGAGCTAAGAATGCATATACCATTAAACTTATGCTAGCAGATTTGAACTAACAATTTACTAACTTGATGAGAAACAGAATTAAACCTATAAGAACCTTAAAGACAGATCTCATAAACTTATAAATGAAATCTAAAACCAATCCTAAGGACTAAATGGCCTTGGCAGCACTAACTTAAGTTAGTGCTGCCTTGTACCAAACACCCCTTAAAAAGGCTTAACCCCATTTTTAGCTTATGAAATTAAGATTTAATGCATAAACTAGTAGTACTAGATAATAATAAGCTAGAAACACAACTACTTAACAGATTTAAGCTACTAATTAAGCAGAATCTATAAGCTAACAGTCTATGCTAATATTTTTGGTTTTTTCACAAATTTATGACAGAATATAAGAAACTAAGATTTTAAACTAATGATTAAGCACAATGAGCATTTAACAACTACAATAAGCACAAGTAAGCTATACTAACATAAATAAGCAAACAAATAAGCAGAATAAGCAATTATGCAGAATTAAGCTAGAATATGAATTGAAAATAAGGTGAAATTGAAAATATATAGAGAAATGTACCTCACACCTTAGCTAAATAGAGGTGAGTGCTCTTAATTGAGATTATACAAAAACCTTAAGCTTATAGCTTAAGCTTAACTCCAAATACCTAGTCTAATCCTAATGCTTGACCCTCAAGCACTAATACCTACTTGAAAACTCTTAGCAGCCATCCAATTCCTTTGAGTTTTCAAGTATTTGGGCTTTTACTAGCTTAAGAATAGCTTTGAGAGCTTATGGAACAGTAAACAAGCTTATTCAACCATAATTTTGCATAATAGTGAACATTTGAAAAGACAAGTGATTAATAAGTAAACTCAGACTTTTATTAATAGTAAAAACTGATTACAAGATGAAAATGAAAAGTTACATATTACTGAAAACAATAAGTTAAGAAAATTACATAAGCTGAAATTTAAAGCTACACTAAAACTACTAAAAGCTACTAACTAAAAAAAGAAGATCCTCTGTGAGTGAAGAGGCCTTGTATTTATAGGCCTGGAGAGAAGGATCTAGACCTCTGCACACGCTGCTCTTTGCTTTGATCTCGTCCCTTGAATTCTTCCAATCATTTGCTCTCAATCTTTAGCCGTTGGATCAACTAGTGAGCACACGGATTGCCAAGCTGGCAATCCCATATCTTTGGAGGGTGTGTTTCTTTTAGCTTGATTTTAGTGCAAAATTCCACATTTGGTGTGTTTGTTTGAGCACGCGTGTCATTCCCCTTGTTATAGCTAGCCAATCAAAGGCGTTTGATGACGTTTTTGCTTGAAGAGATGGCACTTAATACTTGGAATCTCTTGTGGCCATGTTGAATTGAGTTAAATCCCTTTTAATTGAGGTTAGTTTTGAGCTGGGTAAAATTGGGGAAGAAACGTGTACAGTAATAACAACTTTTCCCGCTTCTTTTTTTACCCTTTTTTTTCATTGACTGAGGAAATGGGGGTGTTTGACTTGGGCTCGGATATTTTATAAAAGGGTTTGGGCCGGTGTAATTTGGGCTTGGGTTAAAAGGGTGAAAGGTTTATAGATTTTAAGAGTTAACGACTGTTAGTCCTAAGGCTTTTAGGGACTAACAGTGTTATGAGTTTAGGGACTTATGATGAAATTGTTTTAACATTAAGGGCTCATTTGGGATTTTGAGGGTTTTGTATTTTGTGGGATGACCAAGGGTTAACTTTGTTGACCTTTGCTAGAAACTCCCGACTTTTGTACACTCTATCCATTCCCGTGTTCGTGTTTGTCCGGCTTTGGCCGTTTTCTTGTGATTTTTGTAATATCCGTACCTACACATCACAAATGACAAAACAAGTAATATACAAGCATAATTTGCATAATTTGTTCATTTTAGGGCCATTTTTGGTATAAAAAGGATATGTGATTTCTGACATATCAAAATTCTCCAAACTAAGTGATTGTCGTGTCCTCACGCAATATTATATGCTCTAAAACCAAATACCTCAAAACTTCCCCAAACTAATCCTTTGAAAAGTAGCAAAGTCTTTTGTGGGAAGAGTTAAGAAATCACAAGCTTTAAAACACCCCATTTCTCCATTTTTCAAAACTTTTCTTTTATTTTTTTATTTTTTTATTTTTTTATTTTCCTAACTTACAACTTATTCATGTGTGACATAATGTATTGCTTTCATTATTCATTGATAACTTTTAGGATCACGGAACAAAAAGCACAAAAAGTGTCCAAATGGATAAATTCATCGTCCCTGACTTTCACCTCTCCAAGCCAAGCTTAAAAATAAGATCATTGCAAAATACAAGTTATGATGCTAACACTACTCATAAAAGCTAATTGTGTACTTTCTTTTCCTCCTTTATTCCTAATTTCCTCTCAGGATTTTATTATTATTATTGGTGACAAATAAATTATGTCCTTATTAATAAAGTAAACCCTGTTTAGACTATTAATAGTTTAAAATCCTTTCCTAAAGAGACGATATGGTGAGAATAAGGTCCACATTAAGGTTCTAATTTCGCATGATTTAGGGTTATCCTTTTTATTTCATCCGCAACAACTCAACTACGAGTCCAGAGACGGAGACTTTATTTAGATAACCCCGGATTTGAAATTTGACTTTATTCTTCTTATTATTATTGTTATAGCAACATTATTAAACCTCGGTCCTTTAAAAGGCTGCAACATCGGTTGTGAGCCGGCAAGATGCATCAAACATATTTCGACCTCGGTAATTTCCTCGACCTTTTAGAAGGCTGCAACATCGGTTGTGAGCCGGCAAGATGCAACAAACTTTTATCAGTCTCAGATTATTATAACTATGTGCCTTATTTTGAAGACTGCCACATCGGTTGTGAGCCGGCAAGAGGCAGTAAACTTTTATCAGCCCACAGTTATTATTATTATTATTATTACCTCCACCCTTTAAACGACTGTCACATCGGTATGCGAGCCGACCATGATCCAGAAGTCTTATTTCGGCTTCGGTTTATTACATAATTATTATTATTATAGCCAAATTTCAAGTCCTGTGGTCTTTTAACAACTGCCACATCGGTATGCGAGCCGACCATGGTCCAAGAGTCTATTTCCCCACAACACTGACAAAACCTCAATGTGTACCTTACTTTCACCAGAAGGAATCTCTACGAAGTGATTTAAACTAAGAACGCAAAAACCTAAAGCAACTTTATTTTATTCAACAATTATATAGCGTTTATTAAGCTGATGAGAGCAAAAAGCCATAATTAACCTCTATGAGCTCTAAAGAGATCCAACTACTCCACGCTTAGCATTTAACTTATATTCAACTCTATCATTTTTCGTTCTTTGCAAAATTTTAAAGTTAAGCAAACGCTAAGTCTCGAAAGCTAAGGGGAAAGCTAGAGTTTAAAACTCGAAGAAACTCGTGAATGCTTAGCCTAATAAATCGATCTTCGCATATTTAAAATCAATTACGGGAACTTGCAAAATCTTGACTTTTTTCAAGCTAGACTTGCTTTTTATAGCTCCTTATATAAAAGATTATCAAATTTCAATCTATTTACGTAAAGGAGAAAAGCTAAGATATAAAACCTGGTCGGGTCAAATTTTACTTTTCTTCTCACCAACGGAAAGCCTACATTCGTGTCAAAAAAAATTATTTTTTTATTTTTTTATTTTTTATTATGAACATGAACATTTAAATTTTTACATAACTAAAATTTTAAATTTTTTACGGGAAAACGGGGTACGTGAGAACAACGGGCAAAAGGTAGGTAAGATCATATCGAAGATATACTACCCCATACTAGAACTCAAAAAGTCGAATGCATAATCCGAGCATGGAGAAAGTATCACACAAATCTTAAGCCATTTATCAAGTATGCTAAAAGATAAATGTCAGTCGATAATAATCTAGGATATCAGATTTCCCCAAACTAATGGCAAGCAAAGGTTAGGAAGCTCGAGTGGATCGGGACAAAACACTGAACACGAGAGTCTTTAAAATTTTTGGGTCAATCCTACAAAAAATCACAAGTACAAACAACAAGAATCGGAAGAGTACAAGCCTCCTCACATCACAATAGAAATAAGAAAGAAGAAATATGGATAAGCATGGGGTGCCTCCCACGAAGCGCTTTCTTTTTGGTAACCGAGTCACATAGCTTGACTCGATCCCTAAATTCATTCGTCCTTGGGGATGAAACAAGTGGAAAAACAAAATTCTGTTGAACATTTAACTGCCACCGGCTCTTGAGAAGAAAAATGAAAAGCGAAGATGCTGGGGTCAAAAATGGTGTCTTCACTCCCGAAGGAGAAAAGAAAGTTCACACGATGAGTAAAAAGGATTTGGACAACAATTGTGAAGAAAAGATAATGGTGGTCCTTAGATGATAATCTCACACATGATGGAGAAAAAGTTTTCTCCCAGATCCCAGAATCAAAAACTTTAACCATATTTTCCAAAGTATCAAGTTCGGATTCATCCTTAAAGCATTGTGGTTCATGATCGAATAACACCTCAGGAAAGAGATTATGGGTGGTGCTATCAATAAGCAATCTCTCAAGATAGAATACGTCTCCATCCGAGTCATAATATCCTTCCTTAATATACATAGAAATTTCGATAGCTAGAAAAGCATCGATCTCATCAATATTGCCTCCTGGATCGAAACACTCATCCTCATCGAAAAGAGGTGTGTTAAGTAAAACTGGCTCATCAAAATTAGAAACATTGGAGTCCTTTCTCTCGACATCCTCTAACTTCTCTTTAAAAAGAGGATTAATGTTACTGGAGTTATAATTATCATCAAATTCAAAAAGAGGGTTTGAATAAACTTGAAAATTTTCTTCTTGAACATCCTCCTTAAGAAATGATTCTTCATCATCCGGTGGAGCTAAGAAAGCTAGAGCATGTTCGTCAGTGAACGTCTCGGGATTAGGATCAATCGTAATCGTAGGTGAAAAATTTGTTGACGGATCACGGTTAAGCAACAATTCAATTTCTCTAAGCTCGGCTTCAAAATCAACATCCTCATTTCCCGGTGGAAATGGGTCAAGAAGAGCGAGTTCATCGGCGAACTCCTTAAGAAGAGTCTGGGACAAGATTTAGAAAGCGGAGTAGTACTGCCACTCAAGAAATGATTTGATTTTTTCAATCTTAAAACTTCTCCAACACTATCCTCGCATGAAACATCAATGAAATTAATCATTTTAATTGACTCGTTTGTATGTTTTTAAGGATGCTTATTAACATGAAAAATTAATCGTTCATCCCCGTCCCTTAAAATAAGCTCTTTTTCGTACACATCAATTAAGGCACGGCTGGTCCTAAAAAAGGATCTTCCTAAAATAAGAGGAACATCGGCTTTAAAATCAACAACAACAAAATCGGTAGGAAAGTGAAAACTCCCAACTTTGACAAAAACATCTTCGACGAGTCCTTTAGGATAAGTTATGGATCGATCCGCTAATTCTAAAGTCATCCGAGTTAGTGTAAGTTCGGGTAAAGATAACTTTTTCCAAATGGAAAGGGGCATAAGATTTATGCTCGCGCCGAGATCGGCCAAGGCGTGACATACATCCATTCTCAGGAAATTACATGGAATAAGAAACTTGCCGGGATCTCCAAGCTTTTCGGGAAGCTTTTTGAGCAGCATCGCTGAGCAATTCTCGTTCAACGGCATCTTAGCTAATTCAAGCGACTTTTCCTTATTCATAAGCAAATTCCTAATCGTAGGAGCAAATCTTGGCATAAAAAACAAAGCATCCGCGAAGCTAATGTCAAAGCGTAAATCTTGAAACATTTAAAAAATCTTCTCTTTTTGATACGAAGCTTTTTCACGGGATTTTTGATCATTACGTCGCGAAGGATATGGAATATTCGGCTTAGGTAAAGTCTTCGGCATCCACGCTAATGTGAGAGCGCGAGATCTTGAAAGATTGTGAAAGATCTGTTCTCCATATTGATAATCGAAGCTTTGTCACGGGACTTTTGATATATACGATCGGCGAGGATATGGAATATTCTCGCGCTTGGGTAAAGTCGTTCTAGAACATCGGGTTTTGGAATTGGAATGGGGGTTGAACCGAGAGGTTGGATGTGGAGCAGGATGGACTTCTATTTGGAAATTAGATTGCTCATTATCCGTTGTCTCTCCTTAGGGTCTCAGTTCAGACCTGACCTTTTTAAGGAGAAGGATTACATAGGATCGAGTGGGTAGCCTCTTTAAGGCGCACCACCAATTCGAGAAGTGATTGATGATCATCTCACCTCTTAGGGTTGAAGATGGTATTTCTCGGAAGAGTACCCGAAGTTGAGGCTCTTTGATTTGACGAAGTCCCATCAGTGGAAGTATTTTGCAAGTTGTTAGATGATAATTTTGATTGATTCATCAAGAGGACTTGTTGAGAGACTTCATCAGTGTTTTGATTTCATTGAATGAGTAAATTCTCTTTCGAACGAAATGGATTAGGATTTGCATGTTTCTCAATCCATAATGATCGATAGAGTTACTTATGCTTGTTACTAAGTGGAGAAATAGTCTATATATTGAAAAATACTTGATTAAAGTAAAGATGTGAATACTAATGATTATATAGGAACTTAAATTGAAAAGGTTTTGGGTTGGAAATCCTTTGAATGTTTGAAATATTTGGAGCAATGAATAAGTTTTATAGCTTGATAAAAACCTTGACTTTTCATGAAAATTGTTTCCTCCGATATTAGAAATGATTCCCTTGACCTTGTTTTTAATTATACCAGAATTTTGGACATTTGTTTGTCACCTGAAGCAAAAAACCAGGTGGTGACCATGATTAGTTACTAAACGGTTTGAGAGGAGATTGTAAATTGAAATTGTAAGTTACCCGTTGTAGGCACAACATTAGATTGATTGTTATCGGTATTCGAATTGTACCAAGATGGGCCCAGACTACAAGTAACATATATTTCCCAAAGCAACCGCTTTAACCGGAAGAGGGAAGTGACAACTTAGTTTTAGAAGACATAATTGCAACTAAAAGGATCGATAAATTGGTCAGCAAGCTTGTAGATCAATTCTTTCATCCGTAGATTGTTACTAACACTTTCCCATAGAGTAGGGCATCCTAGAAACACTTTCGCAGATTGATAGTCTCCGTGAATGAAACGAACTTTTGATTTATTCTCGTAAATTCAAAGACTCATCTAATAGTCGTAAGTTACTTAACAGAAGTTACTACCTCGTCGCGTAAGGCATTTAAGGAGTACTTGAAGATGTTCTGTTTGAACTGTTTATAGAAAGAGTTAATCAAGTTAGTTAACTCGTAAATCCGTAGGGTGGGACATGCTCTACGCATTTCACTCTAAATCGTTCCCTATGCTTCTCACTAAAGAGGTTTCCATCTGGAACTTTTTGTGAGATAAAAGAGAGTTTTATTCAGTTAGAGTGAGAGTGGTTTTTGAAGGAGGGGAAAAATACATATTCACACAATATTAGTTACGAGATATGATCCTCCCAAAGATCAGGAATGAATTAGGTTAGGTTCTTTCTCGTACCAAACTTAGCGGCCCCTCAGAAGTAGAGTATGGAAGACTAATCATTAGCTTTATAACATGGTTGGTACATTTTCTAAATCGTTGAGAAAAGTTCGATAGGTACTCCTTGTTTTGAAACTATTATGTGAATGAGCCTCGGGGGATTTCCCTATCTCATAACGCCTGTGAAACGGGCCTCTAGAAGCTTGAATAGCTTGAAAACTGTAGAACAAAATTCGTCCTTGATTCTCAGAATCAGCATTAATTTTCCAGAGATAAAATGATGCTTATCCATACCGCAATAGATTGTAGGTTTGCACGGAGTTGCTCTTTCACAATTGATTCCACCATTATGCAGAATTTCACGATAGTTGGAGCTAGGGGATGATTAGTTCGACTTTGTTTGGAGAACGATTCTACTTATTTCTAGAACATCTCGCAGAATGGTTATGTGATTCAATATAGTATTTGGAAAGAGAATTTCTAGTGCGCACTGCACTAAACAAGACAAGAATTATTATATACACGAAATAATATTTTTGTTTACATTGCACCGAATAATCAAAAAACTTAGGGTACTCCCTTTGTAGTAAAACTTGCATAGTGAATGTGACGTGTAATTTTCCATTATAAGAGTAGAATCGCCTTAAAAACGTTTTGTCCCTTCGGGTCGTTGTTCCGTGGAACAAACTCCCTCCTAATAGCTTTATTTCACAAGAGAGAAAGTGCGCCTTTGTTTCGTAAGTGGCACAAAACGGAAATTTGAATCTTAAGTAGGGAATCTTATTTAGTATATTCACAAAATTTCTCTAGTAAGGAGGAATTAAATCGATGTGTATTTAGTGGAATTAGATGAAAACAATAAAAATCGAAAAAAATCCTGGAAGAGCAAATATTTTATTGTATTTTTTAGTATTTAATCTATCTACACTTAGTAAAAAGAATAAAGAAAAATTTTTTTACTTTTTATTTATTTTTTAATTTTTTTAATTTTTGATTTTTTCAAAAGAGTAACTTTCGAAGATGAAAGGTTCTTCAAATCACGATCGACAAATGCAAACGAAGGAATCTTAATCACAAATCCCCGACAGCAGTGAATCGATCCAAGAACTTGATGTTGTTGTTTTATAAGAACGTATAATTGTCAAGGTATTAAGAGAATTTACTCAAAGAATCCTGAGGACTCAAGAATTAGAAAGTAAAAATCGACACGAAAATATCCTACGTATTAACCTAGTAAGTTGATTTCCAGGGTCGTTTTCCAAAGCTCTTATGAATTTGGACCCTAGTTTGTTGATTTGGACAATGACTTGTAAAGTGGTTTAGGAGAGTATGATTGTTTTCTAAAATCCTAATAGTGAGCAAATAAAGGCATGATTAAAACTAACTACAAAAAAACATTAACGGACATTGAGAAAATCGACGAATAAGCAAGTACACTAATATTAAATCAATAAATGATAGATTCTAAAACATTTTTATAATTCCTTAAGATAACTTGATTAATAAGTAAAAAAATAAGGTAATTCCTTAAAAACGAGAGTGATTTAAATCTAAAATTATAGAAAACGAGAACGGGTTCAAATATCGTTCTTTTAAAAAGTGAAAAGTTTTAAATAGTAACCTTGAGAGAAGGAATTTAAAATTTCTAAGCATAGGAAATAATAGAAAATTTTATAAAAAGAGAAAGTATTTTTTGATTATTTTTCTATTTTTTATGATTTTTTAAAGTTTTAAACAAAATTTAAAATGATTAAATCAAAACTTACTCTAAAAAAAATTCTAGGGGAAATTTTGCTAAAAAGTGTATTAAAGTAGATCTGATTTTATTAAAAATGCTAACTAAAAATAAGCTCGGGAAATAAGTCTTAAAAGCTGAAAAATAAGCTACGACTTTTATTATAAAAAGGAAATGAAAAACGTGTATATGTAATTAATGGGAATTAGTGTTTGAGTGAAAGACCAAGGCGCGTTGGTTAGTGTTCGTTGTCGTGGACATAGTGGAGACATGTGTGTTGTTAAGGCAAGAGGCACAAGGTTTCGAATCCTGCCTCTTGTCTTTTGCTATTTGTTTTTTTTTTGTAAAAACTTTTAAAAACAAAGTTATAGAACACCTAAAAACTAACAACTTTTATAAAAACAACTATTTTTGAAACTTAAAGAAATAAGCTAAAAATGGCTTTTAAAACAGGCAGTTAAGCACTTAACTCTATTTATTAATTTAACAAACTTAATAAGCATAAAATATAATGATAAGCTTAAAAAACTATGACTAAGATATGCTATCAATAGTGTTAAAACTAACCTACTAAGCTACTCTAAGCTAGAAATGAACAAAAAGCGCAAGCCATAAGCTGAAATTTCCAATAAGCAATTAAGAGAAAACTGAGATCCAAACAGGCTTTAAGGGCAACTTTAGGCTTAATTTTAAGCAGCATGAAAGAGTAAAAAGGAAACTGTATGGCAAAGGAGACGATCAGATTCTAGAAACAGATATCCAAAAGACTACTCAAATCAGCTTTTCAAACATAGTTGAAAATCAAGAGAACAGAAAAAAACAACTTGTTGGAAAACTGCTTTAAGGAACCAGCATATACTGAATCACTTTTTTATATTATGAAAAGAACAAATTGCTTATTTTGAGCTAGTAAAAAAACAATTGGTTAATGAACTTTTAAACGACAAAATTATGCTTAAAGCAGAATTGACAGTGTGACTTAAAAACTACTTTTAAACAAAATTGAAGAAAAAGACTAAAAACTAGTAACAATTTAAGCTCAAAAAGATTAAAAGTGACCTACAAACTACTTATATACTAAATTTCAGAAGCTAAAACTTATTCTAATTAGTTTAATTCTAAGCTTTAAAATAGCTGTTTGGCTTTTTTAACTACTGATGCAAATAACACTTTTTATAACAAAACTCAAAACTAAAAAGTGCAGGTTTAAGAACTTGAATTTTACACTTTTAAAACAAAAAAACTAAAGCAAGGAGAGCAATAACAACAGCTTAAACAGAAATGAGCTTAAAATGCAAATGAGACAGAACTTAGGCTACCAGTTTTAAACCTTTACTAGCTAAACTTGATTAAATCCTACAAATACCTTAAATCCTTTAACTATAAACCTTAAAATGATGATTTAAGTCAAATTAAAGGACTAAAAGGATCTTAGCAGTACTAACTCTAGTTAGTACTGCATTGACCCAAACACCCCTTTAAATCACAAAAAACCCATTTTCAGCTTATAGAAATGAGATTTAATGCATAAACAAGTAATATCAAATATTAATAAGCTAATAATAGACCTAATAAGCAGATTTAAACAAACTAATAAGCTAAAACAATAAGTTTTTTTACTATGCTAATATTTTTGAATTTTTGATAGTTTTTATAACAATTAAGAGTAAACTAAGAATTTAAACCTAACAATCAAACATAATAAGCATTAACAACTATAATAAGCACTATTAAGCAAAACTAAACAGCAATAAGCAGAAAATAAGCAATAATAAGCTAAAATTTAAAATTGAGCTATAAAAAGAAGTTTGAGAACTTACAATAGCCTTTGCTCTAAACAAGGCTTATCAAATGCTCTTGTGAGCTATCAGCAAGCTCCAACTTATTCTAGAATAAGATGGTGTGGTCTTGGAAGCCCTTCCATTATCGGCTTCCCTTCCATAATAAGCTGAGGTAATTTTAGGAGTGAGTTTGAGTCTTATTAAGCTTAGTTAGGCTTTATAAAAGCTTAACTAAGTAAAGAGCTAACTTAATAGTGTAAATGACAGCTTAATGAGCTTATTTGAACATTAGAGAGCTTATTTAACAATATTGTTTATAAAGGAAAGTATGAAATGACAATTAGACACTATGAAAATTAAGTTCTTATTGATTTAACAAACGGACTACAATCTATTGAAAAGAGAATTACAATGATTTTGAAAACAAAATAAGCTAAATGACTTTAAAGAGAAAATTACATTAAAAAACTAAATTAAATTCTACACTAAGCTACACTACATATTTCATGTGAGTGAGAGGTCTTGTATATATAGGCCTGGAGAGAAGGATCTAGACCTCTGCACACGCTCCTCTTTGCTTTGATCTCGTCCCTTGAATTCTTCCAATCATTGGCTCTCAATCTTTAGCCGTTGGATCAACTAGTGAGCACACGGATTGCCAAGCTGGTAATCCCATATCTTTGGAGGGTGTGTTTCTTTTAGCTTGATTTCAGTGCAAAATTCCACATTTGGTGTGTTTGTTTGAGCACGTGTGTCATTCCCCTTGTTATAGCTAGCCAATCAAAGACGTTTGATGACGTTTTTGCTTGATGAGATGGCACTTAGTACTTGGAATCTCTTGTGGCCACGTTGAATTGAGTTAAATCCCTTTTAATTGAGGTTAATTTCGAGCTGGGTAAAATTGGGGAAGAAACATGTACAGTAATAACGACTTTTCCCGCTTCTTTTTTTTCACTGACTGAGGAAATAGGGGTGTTTGACTTGTGCTCGGATATTTTATAAAAGGGTTTGGGCCGGTGTAACTTGGGCTTGGGTTAAAAGGGTGAAAGGTTTATAGATTTTAAGAGTTAACGACCGTTAGTCCTAAGGCTTTTAGGGACTAACGGTGTTATGAGTTTTGGGACTTATGGTGAAATTGTTTTAACATTAAGGGCTCATTTAGGATTTTGATGGTTTTATCGTTATGTGGGATGACCAAGGGTTGACTTTGTTGACCTTTGCTAGAAACTCCCAGCTTTTGTACACTCTATCCATTCCCGTGTTCGTGTTTGTCTGGTTTTGGCCGTTTTCTTGTGATTTTTGCAATATCTGTACCTACACATCACAAATGACAAAACAAGCAATATACAAGCATAACTTGCACAATTTGTTCATTTTAGGGCCATTTTTGGTATAAAAAGGATATGTGATTTCTCACATATCAAGTATTAACGCTCACTTTAGTGATCGACAACCTACTTACCATCGAACCTACAATCGATCGGGTACACTGCCCATTAGTGTTAGTTAACAGGTAAAGTCGACAAAATATAAATAGTAAAACTTTAT
>BQNB010030111.1:0-55163 GCA_026074375.1 Tanacetum coccineum
GGTCTGACCAAAGGAGCTATTATTTAAATATTCTATCATGGTCTAGACGAACCCACTCAAAGAATCCTTGACATAATGGCTGGAGGAATCTTCCTCTACAAAAGTCCAAATCAAGCTTTTCAATTTCTCAAAGATAAAGTCCTTTTCGAACATTATTGGCCCATTAAATCTAAAAACAAACATCATCGAAAATCTGTTGCTTTTGCCGATGAAAGTGATAGTAATACTGATAATTCTTGATTTATGGAAAAATTGAAGGTTGTAGATTCTCAAATTATAAGCTTAAATGAAGAATTGCAAGATATGCGTGAGAAATATAATGAGCTTAGAAAGGGAAACGCTTCTAAGAACGATGACACGCCGATATATGAACGTCATGAAGCAAATTTCATCTGATCTGAAGATCATCAAAATCGAATTTCTCATGATTCGTATTCTCACCAACCCCTTCATGATCCTAATGATTATAAGAAATCGCTCACAGAATTAAATAATGATGTGAGAAGGGACCTCAAAGATTTCAAAAGATGTATCCATAGCATGAGAACCGTTCATTGGAAACTCAATGACAGAGACGATCATAAAACCACTGGTGTTTTACCTAACAAAGAGTCTAAAACAGTCAACCAAGAACTTTAATCTAAAACTGATTTTGAAAAATCAATGACCAAATTCTTGGATGATCAAAGAGTTACAAGTATGTTTTTCAAGAACAACGTTAATGATATGATTTTAAAAATAAAGCAAAATGAAAAGAATTTCCAAATTAAAATTAAAAAGATGGAAAAAAATGGATGAGTGGTCGAAATCTCAAAACATATCTTAAGAACAAACCAATAGGACTGAACCACAACCTCCTCCTCAAGCTCACACTGAGCAAGTGAATGTCGTATTCACCAGGAGTGGAAAGTTCGATGATTCTACGAAAACTCAAAAAGATCCACCACCTCCTATCATCGTTGACAATAAAACTAAAAAAGATAAACCTATTAAGAAAATAAAAAAAGGCTATCATGCGGTAAAAACAAAAGAATATCCATTTCGTGAATATATTCCAAAAATACCATATCCTCAAGCTTTAAGAGTGGATCATTCCCACTTAAACCGTATCATTAAGGAATCTTAAATCAAGTTAAGTATAATAATAATAGTAGTAATAGTAAATAATAATAAACCTAAAAACCCTAAAACTAAAATAAATATATATATATAATAAAAAATTTGCAGTTTGATAAGTATGTCACACATTCGGCCGGTGTGTCGCGTATCTTGATTTCTTCATCCAAAAAGAAATTTATCGAACTTTGTGGGTGTGTTCGCTGGAAACCCTCACGAGACTATAACTCATCCACTCAAGACACCGAGGGGTATAAAGGCTTGTTGCATGCGCTAAATGCAACCGTGGTGCCTACGAAAGTGCGCTTAATATTTTACGGTTTTCATAGTTGTGTTTATTTTGCATATTAAATAAAACAGGTAGAGCTTGGATTGGTGGTTGGCATTTTACACTTGGAGACTTATATAATTGGAGACTTATATTACATGTGGTAGAATACACATGCTTGGCGCTTCGTTTTGTGCCATATCCTTCATAATTCAGCCAAGCACTTATGAGCCCCGGGAAGTTTTAATTTTACGTATAATGCTCTACTTAAGTGTAGAGGAGCTCTCGCTCCTCACAAAAAAAGAACGTAATAGAATCACTTAAGGATAGCTCCAACGTAGCTATATCTCTCTATGCCTCGGGAAGTACCATTTCTCTTAATTTTCCCTATTTTCTATATTTATCAGTTCTCACATTGAGGGCAATGTTCAACTTAAGTGTGGAGGGGTAGCAAATAGGAAAAATTAATCATGTCCCTCCATGTTTGCCCTGCAGAAATTTTCAAACTTTCTACTGATATTTTCTGGAAAATTAAAAAATTAATATATACTTTCCTTTCAAAATTAAAAATGCATACGCTTAGTAAGGCAAATCCAATCGGATTGACATTTTAACTAGCACAAAATCAACCCACTTAAATTGTAAGGTTCGCCTCTAGATCTTAAGGAATTCGGGTATCCATCTTTGATACCCAAGATAATTTTTGCCTTTAGCTTGTTCGAGTTAGGGTTTGAATGCAGTCATATGTGTCTATTCCGTCGTTACGGATGTGTACGTATGGTCTTTGTCGCCTTTTCTGGAACATTGGTATTGGTATAAAGTTATATGAGTGGGCCGGTAATTTAGTAGCTCCAGAACTTGTGCTTGATCATCATTTACTAGACCGCAGTGAGGTTAATTTATAGACAAAGTCGTATGATAAGAGGTGAAATAAATCCCTATGTAATCATGTATCTGCAACACTCGCTTTTAGTGTTGAGATCCCCAAAGTATCCCAAGAGCAAGAAAAATATGCTCAATGAAGAAGAAGTTTTGTGCCAACCTTAGTTATCGCAACATCTGGAATGAAAAAAAATATTATGAGAAAAAAGAAAAAAAAAGAGAAAATAAAAATAAAATAATAAAGTTCGAAGTATAAGGCAAAGTTTTGGCATATGGAATCAAGTTATGTTTCTCACCTCTATCGTTATCACGTTTTGCCTCTTTTAGATTTCTGTCTAGGTGCTCACGCCGCAACGGCATGTTTATGTGTCTAGTACAAGCATATGGTAGCGACCTAGATTATGTCTGTGCAATTGAGTGACTTCACAAATATAAAACCCTATCTGAGTGACTCGTGTGAATTAAAAAACAAACACTTTCCCTATGTAAGGTGCTCTGTCATATGTCAATGCCTGAAAAGTTATAAAATTGGTAAACACTTGTTAATGCTAAAATGATTTTTTTGCCATGTCATGATAAATGATCTTGTTTTATCGCTTTAATTGCTTGAGGGCAAGCAATAGCTAAGTGTAGAGGGATTTGATAACGCCTAAATTATACATGTTTTTGGCGGCGTTATTTGCATTTATTTGATCATTTCTCTTGAACTTTTGGTACTTAATCAAGTATATTTGCTATTATATGTTCTAGGTATGTGTCATGGAATAAAACAAAAGAATACACGAAGATAAGAAGCTTGAACGAAGAAGTAAACTCAAGATAAAGATCCCCCGGCACCTGTCCACTGTTTTGGCCATAACTGGAGCATACGAACTCGGATTGAGTTGATTCAAGCAGCCACGAAAAGAGAATTCAATTATCTACATCTTTGTAAAAGGTCACTTGCTAAAAATACCAAAAGTGCACCGCACTTGCCCAAAAACCGGCGCACTTTCTGTCTAATCAGGCTTGTTCACTGTTTTGATTATAACTCGGTCATACGAACTCCGTTTTAGTTGATTCAAGCGGCCACGTAAAGAGAATTAAGTTGTCTACAACCATGCAAAAGACGAAGTGTTAGAAATGCCAAATGTATGGCACACTTGTAAAAAAGTGCAGCGTACTTTTCCATCTGAACTGAAAAGTCGAGCATTTAATAGAGACAACATTTACACCTCAAGTGCGCCGCACTTATTTGCAAGTGCATCGCACTTGGCCATCGAAACAACCTATATAAGGCCCATTTGCCTCTCATATCTCACACAACTCTCACACACAATTCCCCATTCATTTAGAACACTCCAAGTGGGTGTTTTTGGTGATAAAGGCCTTAGAACCTTTGATCCAAACCACCTTGATAACACAAATCATCACCACCATTAGAATCAAAGTTCTTGAAGAAGTTGGATAGTCTTGGTTGAAGTTCATCATTGTTCTTAGGTTTTGATCCATCAAAGAGGCATAGTTGTAGTGTTATTTCGAATCTATAAGCAATTGTGACAGAATTGTTCATAGTTTCTGGATTTTGCTTTGAATATAATAAAGTGTTCTTGGGAAATTCTTGTTAAATCACCATACTTTGCTCTTGGAATTGGTACTCTTTTGAATATAATCCTTGTTGAATCCATGATGAATGTTATGTGTTTTGTTACTTTGATCATGGAGTAGTCATCTTGTGTTTGTTTGGGCATGATGTGATCTTGGATATGGAGTGTTTGGATATGAGTTTATTGAATTGGTAAAACATATTTTATATAAGAATATAGGCTGAAAGGGTTCTTTTATATATGTGTTTAATCATTCCACTTAATATATTGGTTATAATAACTTATAAGGCCGAAAGGATTTGTTGTTATTAATCGATATAATCACTAGTTATATTTAAATGCCGAAAGGATTTATAACTTGTGATAACTCTATTTTTTAAACTTATAAACACTATTCCAAATACATCATTATCTAAGTGATCATTGCCTAAACAAACATACCTTAATCATTTGATTGAATCATCCTTTTATTGCATTCTTTGCATTATTCGATATATGCTCATCTTGGTTAATTTGATCCGTGACAATCATCTTAGCCTTAGCACCTTAATTACAAATTGTGAAAACTTCCATTCTCGTGGAACGACCTAGACTTACCAAAAGCTATACTATACATAAACGGGTATACTTCCCGAGTGCTGTGTTTTTAGTAAAAATCGGTATTTCTAGTTATTATAAATTTAAAGCTTGGAAAACACACCTCAGCCTTCATGCTTGTAGGTTTGGCTTCTGCCAAAGGCTCCTAAAGCTTCTTCTGATATAGAGAGTCTTCGATCTGCATCTTCTAGAAACCAAAATCATAACCATCATCCTGTCGATATTTATCTTATCGTCTTCTGCCATTGTTTATCGTAGCTGGCTCTTGATACCACTTTGTTAGGGTATATCGCACCTGCACACACCTCTGTACAGACCTCTATACGTTATATAGCTCCTTCACACACCGCTCGACCAAAAAAAGAATACAAACAAGGCTTACTAAAAGTAATTATGGAATGTAAATCGACACAAGATATAACGTAGTATCCATAAATAAGAAATTTGTGGCAGTCCACGGGATCAAACCAGAGAAATATTATTAAGCTCTGAGCTAAACAGCTCAAGCTCGTGCCAAACTATCCATTCTAAACTGCACGGGGTACAAAACACACACACCCAGATCTAAGTTTACAATTACAATGAGAGGGGTATTTATAAGTGTCAAACACATCTTCAGTTTACTTATCCTACTGATGTGGGATTGGGTTTGCACCCAACACCGTCCTCTATTTGTTATAATGGTGATATCTAACTTATTGGTATAAGATCAAAGTCTATCACCATACTTATATGAACACTAGGAAAGATCGACATGAATCACAATTAAAAGAAATTGCTTATAAATAAAATTTTATTTCTCCGCACTAAGGTTGCAAATGAGCCAAGCAAAGCTTGAGCTTAAAATGGCTCACGCACGAGTCCACTACATTAGGTAAAGCTTGAACTTAATTTGATACTGCATTGAAAGGAATCTCCTTGATGTAGTATGGAACTTGGTCAAAAATAAATGAGCTCGATTCTAAAACTTTGAAAAAGTTATCATAAATTTTAGTTATCTACATTAAGGTTGCAAATGAGGCAACATAAGCTTGAGCTTGAAATGATTCAAGCTCAAGTCTGCAACTCAAATTTATTTTATAATCAGACGAATTTTCTTGATGCAATGTGGAACATGGCTTGAAAAAGATTTTAGCTCGATTCCAGAACATGTCAAAAGAAAAACCAAAGTTACATGATATCAAGCAACCTGGGTTTCGTATTGGATGTCCATCAGAATATCTAATTGTATAACGGTTTGCACGACTCAAAAACAGAAAGGATGGTAACTTTATTAGACCAATTGGAAGCTTAAGGAGGCTTGATAGATGACGCAATCTTAAGTCAGTTGAGAACATGAGAATAAAAAAGATAACACGCTCCGTTAGCCGGAACGCGGGGGAGGGACTCTTATGAACCGCCTCCGGCATGAGAATGGGTCATTGAAATATAGTGGAATATTTTTAGAGAGATAAAGTGTAGGTAAGATAAAGAGTGTTATCTTAGAGTATGGGTCGAAGGTTCGGGCTCCTTCTAGATTATCAGAGGCTTGTGCCCCATTATTGGCAATCTTGGAGACTTGTGCTCCTTTGGCAGCATTGGAGGCTCACGCTTTTTTTACAATATCGGAGGCTTGTGCTCCATTGACAGAGCCAGAGGCATATGCCTCATTTGCAGCATAAGATACTTGTGCTCTTTTCACAGCATTGGAGGCTCATGCTCATTTTACTGTATCAGAGGCTTGTTCTCCATTGACATCATCGGAGGTTCTTTGCACAATGTGAGACATATTTTGTGTGTATTGGCTAATTCTCTTGCGGTAGACCATGTTCCTGGAGATAAGGCTTTACGCCAATATGTATGTATGTATGTGGTACCTAACAGGTGCTAGGCTTCATTGGCACTTGAGACAAGGCTTTACACCAAAGTGTAAGCGTGTTGTACCTGACGAAGGCTAGGCTTTGTCAGGGTACACCATCAGTATCCAATTAAGCAAAAACGTAGTTGACTAGTTGTACATATCAAAAGTAGCTAGTTCATTTATAGCTACGACATGATTGTCACAAGCTATGAACCCAGTGAATTTGACATTTACTTAGGTAGGATTAGCAGCACTTTGAATTGAGGTCCATCTATGAGAAAGTATAATTGACAATGCTTTTTACAATACTAAGGAGTGATGAGACCTCGACAAAAAATTACGATTGATATGATCTCAAACCTCCTATTTGATATTTTATTTAATGAAATAACCTTAAACATCTTTGTTGTATAATAATCATACAACCTTAACAAAATTGTAATACATTTTCTTCGTTCTTACACTCCCACCAGTGATTGCCATCAAAACTGTCAAACACAATTGTTATTTACACCTTTGATTGCAAGGATAAATGAAATAGAAAGTCAGACAATTAAGGGGAAGCTTATGTTACTAGGCGATGATGGGAAACTATTAAAACCTTGTAAACCAACGCCTCCTAGTTATTCTAATATGGTTTCTAAAAAGGTTGATGATCTGGTTAATAAGGATAGTGATAGCGAAGTTGAAGATGTATACGTTGAAACTGCCACTTTTATGGATTCTACGAGCTTCAATGTTAATAAAGCTTCTAAAAGTGGTAGTGGAGGGGAAATAAAAGCTTGTATGAACAATAGAAGGAAAGTCATGGTGAAGACCCGTACAATGATGATGACTTTGATGATGCTGGTTTGACTGATGCTCAAATGAAGTTTGCTAATGCTTTTGATATTAATCTTCGTGGTCAACTTAGATAGCATTTGTTGTAAGTCTTATAAGTGTGGTTTACAAAACTTCAAGTCTTAAAGGAACAGAGTGGTGTGATGATCTACTTAGCAAAGAAATAATAAGTAGATTGAGATAGAGAAAGAGAGACCACGATATATACTAGTTCGGGAAGGGGGTTTAGTCCTTTTGTATGTCTAGTTGCGAATCTATGACACCTATACTATTCCTAGTTTAATCCTTTCGGTGGACTATAAACCGAATTACAACCTAACT
The DNA here is from genome assembly GCA_026074375.1 of Tanacetum coccineum. NCBI lineage: Eukaryota > Viridiplantae > Streptophyta > Magnoliopsida > Asterales > Asteraceae > Tanacetum > Tanacetum coccineum. The sequence goes on from BQNB010030111.1 coordinate 7,451, forward strand.
CCATCAAGATGCACAAAGATCGGTGCTCACAAAGAAAAGTTACTCCCTACGGTCTTCCACCCTCAAAACCCACCTCTAAGAACCTGTGATTTGACTTAACCTTTGATCTCTAAGAACTTCTCCGTGGAAGTATAACCAAAACCCCAGCTAGATCCCCAATGATATAGGCTTGATCTCTCAGATACACGACTTCCCTTTATAACAAATTAAAAGATAGTCTAATTTAATAATCAATCCCTAACCTAGCCAAAAGACTCAATTCTAATAGAAAGTGTATGAGATAGAAGACCATCGACAAGACATACAAGTATGGATTAGGTACTTGTGTGGCTCTCTTACGGAGATGTGTTCACTTCAATAGAATGATAAGATGAGAAGATTAGAACACTTTGATGTTAGACTTAGAGGAAATGAGAAAAGAAAATAGAAGAAAGAATGTTTGCAAGAGGTGAGGAATATAAAGGCCAAGGATGGGTATTTATAGGCCAAAAATCCCAAGGGTGCAAAAATACTCCACGAGTGACGTGCTGCCCACGCGTCAGCGCATGGCCAGCGCGCCAGATTCCCAAAGTATTTTCTTTAAGATTTTGGAATTTTAAATACCCACGCTTGTTAAACCCCTAATTGTACTTCACGCTATGACCTTTCAATCATTCTTGTACTCAAGGTCAACCAACTCAAATAGCCATTTGATAAAATAGTTTGTGAAGTGTTTAAAAGTGATTTAAGGGTTGTTTGTCCAATATAAAAAAAGATAGAAAAAACTATCGAACAAGAGCATTTTTGGTATTCCTTCAAGGTAATTGATCTAGTTAGAAACTAACCAAGGTTTGAGAAGTTGGTTAGGGTACTAAGGAATATTCTAAGAATATTCTAAACTTAGAGAGGAAGTGTGGATGTTATGGGGGAGAATTTGAAATTTTAATTTCAAATTAGATAGAGATGAGTTATATATGAGTTGTAAATGAGTTAGAATAGATGTGATGTTGATGTGATGGAAAGGAGTCTCTTTGGCTTGCAGTTCAACATGTGAGATAATGAAGAGGGTAAGAATGAGGTAAGTTGGATTGGTAAGAAGGCATGATCAAGGGTTAAGATAAAAGAGTGTGTGTGTGTAATTTAATTTCAATCTAAAGAGAGTATGAGTGATGAGGTAAGTTGGATTGATGAGATGACATGATCAACGGTTAGGATAGAAGAGTGTGTGTATGTATAATTTAAATGAAGAAGATAATGAATAGGAGATATGTGGTGGAGAATGTTTTGATGTAGTGTGTAGGAGCCTATGTTGGAATGTAGGGGACAACAAGTATATAAAGTACAATGGTGTAAGAGAATGTGAGTTGTCCCATATGAGGATAAGGTTAAAGAATGTTTAAGTGAGGAAGGTTTAGGCTTGTGAAGGTTTAAAAAGAAGAAGTATGGAGATAGTGAGGATATGTATGAAATCAAAGAATTGATTTGGGTTGATAATCACTTTGCTAATAAGAGAGAAAAGAGTGGGAAAGAGTGATTAAGGAATGATTTGGAGAAGTGTATAGAATGTTTGTATGATTGTGTAGAAATGAATGTTTAATCATTTGTTGGGTTGATAATCCCTTTGCCACCTTAACGTTTTCACTTTTCATTTCCCTTTCACTCACACACCCAAAAACACTCTCCCGAGTAACTCAAACAAAAATCCCATTTTTGGAATCCACAATACACAATTAAACACACAAACTAAATACAAAGCGCAATTAAAAAACACAAAATTTTTCATTTGGTGCAAGCTAAATTTTTGGCGTATCATTTGGTGCAAGTGGAAAGGGGTGTAGTGGCATCGGTTTAGCTAAATCTTAATGACTATCACATAGATATTGGATGGGTGGTGCGTTACTGCACCATTACTCTTACAATGAAACATAGTTGATATACTTCTCATTCGTAGATTCAGGCATGATTACATGGTTAGTGGGGATTAGCATGTGGTGGGTTGCATCTATCATTATGGACCGTGGTCCATGGTACTATGTCCAGACTCGATATGGGCTTATGTGGGGCCCATACTTAAGACTATCAAATCGTGATCTCTAGTACCGCCATAATTAGACTTATGGTTAAGGATTCATCATTGTTTAGATTTATCATTTTTACGGAAATAGGAAAGAGTGGATTATTTTAACTTGAAAAATCTCTCTCATAATAAATGTAATGGGATTCTATGTTGTTACTTGCTTAACATCCTTTGAAACTCTTAGAGAGCTCGGTACGGGGCATTATAGTCCCTTGCGCCAAGTTATAATGCTGACGGGTAATTCAAACCGAACCTTAGACCTTGCGCCAAATGTACCAACGCCAAGATCACTAGCCACATTATAAGGCATTTTTTGTATTTATGTTTTATTGGGTTAAGTGTGAGGCAGTGTCCTATAACTTGAGTGATGAAATTAGTGTCTTAACAAGAAACAAGACAACATTATTGGAGGTTCTAGATCGGATAATTTGAAGTACCCTCCAGGATTCACTCCCACGGTTGCTACTGAAGTTTAATCTAATGCTATTAAAAAGTTAGAAATGGAAGGTGATGAATGTCTACAAAATATTCATGATGAAAAATAGCTTCTGAAGTAAAGAAGACATGTCCTTTGAGTAATTCAAAGGATGACAGAGAGGAGTCTATATGTTTAGGGCATTTTAAATAGCCGAAGTACCACGTTTCAGGAGGCTCAATGTTACAACTAATGGATGACTTGGTGAAGGTGAGACAAACCATGGGATATAATATAGAGGGATGTTTGAAAAATATTGAAAATATTATTAAATCTCAAAGAGTGAATGATGATCATAGATGAATTTTATGTCATTTAATATCCAAGGCCTAGCCCAGAAGGCTAAAAAAGATTGGGTTAAGGAGTTATGTGTTAACAACAAGGTAAATTTTATGTCTTTGCAAGAAACAAAAATGGACATTATTGAGCTATTCAATATTAAGATGTGTTGGGGGTAATTTTGCTTTTGATTATGTTTATAGTTCCTCCATTGGTTATTCAGGTGGTATTCTTTGCGTATGGGATCCAAGAATGTTTCACAAAATTAATTCTACGGTTTTTGATTATTTCGTTATGATGACAGGAGAATGGGTTCCTAATGGTAAAAAGCTTCTTAATATATCAGTTTATGCTCCATAAGAGTTAAGTGAAAAGAAGATGTTATGAGACTACTTAACTATTGTAATTGATAACTGGAATGGTGAAGTGGTAATCATGGGCGACTTTAATGAAGTTCGTAAGCAACCTGAGAGATACGACTCTATATTTAACGTGCAAGGTGCTGATGCTTTCAATTCGTTTATTTCAGCTGCAGGTTTGGAGGAGGTTCCTTTAGGTGGTTGTTCGTTTACATGGTGTCACAAATCGGCTACAAAGATGAGCAAGCTTGATCGTTTTCTTATTTCTAAAGGTTTGACAGGTTCGTGCCCCGATATTTTAGCGATTACGTTGGACCATTATTTATCTAATCATCAGCCCATCTTAATGCGCGAGTCTCATTTTGATTATGGCCTCATTTCTTTTTGGTTTTTTCATTATTGGTTTGAAATGGAGGGTTTTGATCAATTTGTGGAAAAAACCTGGAATGATGCACACGTAACTGATTCTAACACTATGTCAAAGTTAATGAAGAAAATGAAGTATATTAAAGAGAAGATTTGTGTGTGGATAAAAGTAAGGAAGGATAGTTTAAAAAATATTAAGAAAACTTTAAAAGCGGAATCAATTAAGATTGATTTATTATTATATAAAGGAGAGGCTAATTCTGATGTTCTTAATAAGCGCATGTCTATTTCCAAATCGTTATAAGAATTAGACAAACTGGAATCGATGGAGGTGCCCCCAAAAAGCTAAAATTAAATGGGCGATTGAAGGAGATGAGAATTCAAAATACTATCATGTGATTCTAAACAAAAAAAAAGAAGCCAACTTGCTATCTGTGGTATCTTAGTAGATTGTATATGGATCGATTCTCCCTGCTTGGTGAAGAGTGGATTTTTGTCTCACTTTACAAATCGTTTTGGTTAGCCTCAGGTTTCTCGCCTTGAATTAGATATGGACTTTCCTAATAAGATGGATCTCAACATGTTGAATTAGAAAACAATGTTACTCGTGAAGAAGTAAAGAGGGTGGTTTGGGATTGCGGGGCAGATAAATCTCCCGGTCCAAATGGGTTCATATTTGGATTTTATCGTCGGTATTGGATTTTTTTGGAAAAAGATGTGGAGGAGGCTGATGAGGTGTCATTTTATACACTTTTTTGGGGTCATTTAACCCCCTAAATCATGCAAATATGCCTAAATTATGTACTTAATCATTCCTTTTTGTATTTTCAGCACTTGGATGGCTTTTGGAGGGAATATACGTGATTTGGGCTTATTTAGAGAAGAAACGGACAAGACTACGACTCTACACCAAATCTCTTGAAGAATAAACGTACAATGCATGGAGACGGCGTCACATTTTATTGTGACAATGTCATGGATTACAAAGGACGGTGTCAGAATTCTTGCGACAACATCAGGATCCACCGACTTAAAGAAGCCCTAGAAGATTTGGCGGGGCGACGACGTCAGGATTATAACGCGACGCCGTCGTACCCGTTTTCCTATATATACAAACTCATTTTTAAGTTTTTAAGTGTGTAACTTTTGGGAACCAAACTCTACTTTTAGAAGACGATTATAGTTGGTAATTAGGCCATTTTTAGGGTGTTAAAAACCCTTTTGTATCAGCCTTAATTACATTTTTTAATCAAGTAAGATCTCCTATCCTTTATCATTCAATATGTCTATGTGTTGTGTGATTGATCCTTGTTCTTCACTTCTTTTAACATGCTAGGCTAGATCCTTTAGTATTTACTTATGATTGCATGAAACTTAGTTTGTAGATTCTTTTAATGTTGCTTCTTGTAATGGATGTGCGCGTTAGGCTTTAGAAAACTAGCCATAAGGTATTAAATTGGCATAAACGTCTAGGGAAACGCGAGTGCGTAGGAAGGATACCATCGGTAACAGTCTTGATACTACCTTACCCCTAATATGGTTGATCCTTCTTAAGTGTTTTAATGCATGTAATGTACTCTTAGGGGCCTTGTAATAGTCTTCATACTACCTTACTTGTGCGCTGCCTTAACAGAATATTACGTAGATGGCATTTTCATGTAATTCGCTCATGAATAAGAAAATACTTACACAGATCATCATAAGTGTGACAAAGCAACATGATTAGGAAAATCAAACTAAAAAGTAGTGTATGATTAAGTAAATACTTTCGTTTATCATATAGTTATCATCAAAGTAGTTTAGATTTATATTTAGCTTAATTAGCTAAAACCAAACCAAACCTCTCAAAAACCTAAATTTTACTTGCTTTCTAAAAATATAAAAATACAAAAAGAATCTTCTCTCAACCCCTTAGACCTTTGTTATATTCGGTTCGAGCCTTCCCAACCTATTCCCCTAGAGAACAAAAACAACCTTCGAGTCTTGCCTTACTACACTACAACGGTTAGGTACTATGCCTAGGGAGTTGTAAAACTTCTTGTAAAGTTCACAAGAACCAAACATCAGAGGTTGTATTCTATTTTCTAGTATGGGACATCCCCTAAAGGCGGTAACTCTTCTTTTATTGCTTAAATTCTAAAATGCATGACACTAAAATGGTGAAATATTTTAGACCTATTACTTTAATCAGGAGTTTGTACAAGATTATGGCTAAGATCTTGGCAAATCGTCTTGTGGTTATTTTGAGGGATATTGTAATTGAAGTTCAATCGACATTCATTGCAAACAGGAAAATCCTGGATGAGCCGTTCATTTTTAATGAGTTATTCCATTAGTGTAAAAAGAATAAGAATCATACTATGATTTTTAAGGTTGACTTTAAGAAGGCTTACGATTCGGTTCGTTGGGATTACTTGGATGACGTCTTGAAAAAATTTGGCTTTGGTGATAGGTGGTGTGGTTGGATCCAAAGCTATCTACGATCATCTAGAGGCTCGGTTATTGTGAATGGAAGTCCAACTCGTGAATTTCAGTTTCATAAAGGCCTCAAACAGGGAAATCCTCTTTCTCTTTTATTGTTTATATTGATTATGGAAAGGCTCCATATTTTGGTTCAAAGAGTGGTGGATGCAGGCATGTTTAGAGGTATCTTAATGGGTCTGTCTCTTAACTTTCACATCTCTTTTATGCAAATGATATTGTTTTCATGGGTCATTAAAGTGACTCAAACATCGATACTATAGTCCAGGTGTTGGAATGCTTTTATCGTGCTTCGAGTCTACGTATTAACATGAATAAAAGCAAAATAATAAGGATTTCGATGGCTATTATTAGTGTAGACCAGGTAGCAGCAAAGATTGGTTGTGCGACGCTAGAAGCTCCTTTCTCTTATTTAGGGTCGAAGGTTGGTGGCCTTATGTCTCGTGTTTAATCTTGGAATGAGGCTGTAAATAATCTTGTTGCTCGCTTATCTAATTGGAAGATGAAAACTTTATCTATAAGTGGCAGATTAACGCTTCTAAAGTCGGTCTTAGGTTCGATGCTCATTTATCATATGTCGTTTTTCAAAGTTCCCATGAAGGTTCTTTAGAGAATGGAATCTATTCGTTGTCATTTTTTTAATGGTTATGATCATAATGGTAAGAAACCGATATGGGTTAAATGGAGTAAAGTATTGGCCTCTAAAGAGAAAGGAGTTTTAGGCGTGTCGAGTTTTTATGCGCTGAATAAAGCTCTTTTGTTCAAGTGGGTGTGGCCCTTCCGCACTCAAGGATCGTCACTATGGGTGAGGGTTATTAAAAGGGTTCAGGATATTGCTCGAGGGATGAAACAACTCAAGAATCACGATATAGATTTATTTGGTTTTATTCACAAAAGGATGGGTAACAGGGCGGATACCTCCTTTTGGGAGGACGTGTGGAGGGGTGATGGTGCTTTTAAATCCCTTTATCCCAGAATATATGCCTTGGAGATATGCAAGAATGTTACTATCGTAGTTAAAATGTCTCATGAAAATATGGAATATTCTTTTCATCAAAGCCCAAGGGGAGGTATTGAATGGGTTCAGTTCCTAGAGTTCTTTGCGTCTATGGAGGGTGTTGCTCTCGTTGACATGAGGGATATGTTGGTTTGGTCTTTAGAGGGCTCAAGAGAGTTCTTAGTTGCTTATGTTCGAAGGCTGATCAATGAGCGTTGGTAACTAGAGGTTTCGACCAATACTCATTGGATAAATGTTGTTCCCATTAAAGTAAATATTCATGCCTAGAAAGAAAGGTTAGATTGCTTACCTACTAGGTTGAATATTTCTAAACGAGGCATGAATGTAGATTCTATTTTATGTCCTATATGCAGGGTTCTAAAAGGCGCACCATGGCGCCGCTAAAGCCTCGCAAGTGCGTAAGGCGTGACCTCCATGCCACACAATGGACCAAGGTTTAACACCCCTAAATTTCACGCAGCGGGATATACAACATTGGGTGTTAATTCATAGTACAATTACACAAGGATATAGAAAACGACTCGAAAAGAGGCGTTTAAAAACATTGTTCCATTTAAAGAAGTTTCAGAGTAATCAACATACGTCCCACAGGATCGTTACCAAATTCATAACATGAGTTTTCCAAAACATGGATAATTAGTTTTATAAATGGAACAAAATACAAGTTCTTAAAAACTTTTAGCGCAGACTCCTCGTACACAGCATCCATCACCCTTGGTTACCTGAGATAAAACATGCTTAAAAAGTCAACAAAAATGTTGAGTGAATCCATAGAGTTTGTAAGAGATAAAAGAGAACACAAGTTTTGTTCATCGTGTGACTTGTTGTACGGACAAGCCATTAATCAAGTTTCTATTGCAATAAGCTCATGACACCGAAGCCTTGACGTTAACTCATATCTTGTATGTAATTCTTGTTGCCCCATAACTAGGTATTATTGCCTTATACCTAACTTCTAAATACAAATTGTCCGTTGACTGGGTGCTCGAAAGGATTCGATTCAGACCCCCGGACAGGGCTGTCAAACCCAATAGATCTATTTACTTGTACTAGCGCTCACCCATTATAGGCAATTAACAGTTCATGATGTGGGGTCTTTTGGCAATAGCTACTCATGCAATTAATCTCATATTCGGGTCCAGCATACTATAAAGTTTCTTGTGCTCAGTTTATAAAACAAGCATGTATCTCCCTCACGGGGTTTATAAATACAGTTTAAAAGTTGAAAGGCGAGGCTATGAACTCATCGTAAGGACAATTAAATCAGAAGTATTACGAGTTTTGAGTGAGCGGGAAGTACTCCTAAGCACCTCCTAAAAGACATGACGCGATTTAGTACGTAGAAAGTAACAATACGTAAAAATTAAACATGTGATCATGAGATGTGTTTCCGAGATAAGCATGGCATTTCACTAGAACTTTCCCAAGTCCTTTTTAATCCCAAATTGACTTGTGACCTGGTCTTATAGGTAAATGAACATCTACTAAGTTTCGGCTTATAACTTTTATTTTATCACGGTGTACTATACGTTTTTAAATTTTTAGACTAGACGTAAAAACTCGATTTCTGATTTTAACTTGACTTCATAGATTCATATCTCCTTGCTCACAAATGTTCTATATGCGAGACTTTTACCCTTGGAAAGCTATTTGTGTCTAGTTTCCAGAAATGAAAGTCTCATAATTTACAAAGTTTCGTAACTATGTGAAATGACCACTTTACCCCTGGTTATACAAAACAGAAATTTAGTAAAAAATTTACCCTTTACTAAAATGGCCATAAATCCCAAACCATGATAGAAATGAAGGTGAGGTCAAGGATATGGCTTCCTTAAGATGTCTACCACTGACCCAATCTTTAAAACCTATTACTTTATGGCAAAAATTTGGAGTTTAACTCGTATTCTAATCATATGTTCAGATTTGACCTATTTTCTTGTTTTGGCCATAACTCACTCATCCTAAAGAGTTGGTTGAGCATCCAACTATCCTATGATGACAAGACATGTATATTTCCAGTCATGTAATTTAATCATAGTCTCCAGGACAAATATGTTTATATAATCACACGTTTTGCTACTGTTTTCAAAACAGTCCCATTATTTCAACTTAAAACCTTTATAAACTTCATTTTAATCATCATCTACCCACTTGCAATGCCATACTAATCTAAAACACCCTCAAGAACATAATCACACATATATATTCAGAACTTAAACATCCATTTTCATGGATTAAAATTAAAGAAAACAAGAAATAAAAAGATAGGGCTAATAAAAGAAAGGTAGGGCTTACAAAAAGAAAGATTAAGGCTAGAGAATCAAACACCAATCCCTCTTTTCTTGTGTGGGCTGAATCGAACCAAAGAACCCAAGATTACCAAGCTTCTAACCCTTCTCTAATATTGATAATACTCCTCCAACAAAACCCCAATCAAAACCCTTCAAGAAAACCCAAGAAACAAGCCCTAACTTCTTCAAATCTTCATGAATCTTTACCAAACTTTGCAAGAGGCTTTAGGATGGTGTTATAATGGATAAAAGGAGTAGGAAAATTTTGTGAGAGTGGTGATGGTGGTGCTAGGGTGTTCGGCAGCAGCATGGGGCAAAGAAAAAGAGAGGATTTTTGAAATTAGGTGAGATGAAAGATGTCTTGCATGCATAGGAAAATAGAGAACTATTATGAGATGTTTATAGAAGAATGAAAGGGTTGAGTGTGGTTATGTATAACCGGCTATTGGCCTTGTTTTGCGTGATTATATATAATATATATTTATTATATTAACTATATATATATATATATATATATATATATATATATATATATTTTGTTATAAGATTTTAAATTAAAGTATAGTGTAAGTATAAATTAAATAAAAGTAAGGTTTAAGGTAAAACGCGAGTTTTAAGCAAGAAATTTTTGTAAACGGAAAATGAAAATGGGGAAAATTATAATCATCGAGGGATATTATGAGATTATTAAATCACTTACGATGCGAAGACGGAATAGATTTCTAAATACGGCTTACGCAAAGCTAAAAACGGAAAATTCTTACTAAATCGGGTAAACGTAAAATTAATAACTCGCTTAAAAATGAAAATAGAAATAAAGCTCGGAGTAAATAGTGACCTTAAATACCGAATGTTACACAAGGCTTGGGCTTAAGGCTTGACGTGAGATGAGGAGTGAAAAAATGTGATAAGGCGAGATAAAACATGATGCGTGGAGGCTTTTTTAAATTCAATTTCGATAAAAATCATATTTTTATATAGAAATGAAAAGGATTACATGCAAAGATAGTTTCTTGACTTTATTCCTTATGTATGACACTTTTTGTAAACTTGATATATTTGTAATATGATATAAATATATAAATTCATAAATATTTTTATATTTTGTACCGCTTTAAGTTACGCCTTGAAAATGTCATGACTCGCCATGGCTCGTAAAGGCGTGAGGCTTAGCCATACCGCCATGCCACACCTCACGCTATTTATAACCTTGCCTATATGTGATAAGGCGGTGGAATCGGCTAGTCATATTTTTTTCGCTTTCCATATAGCTAGGGAGGTGTTTCATAAGATCACTAGCTGGTGGGATGTCAATGTTATAGAGGTTTCTTCGTATGCGGAATGGTTAGAGTAGCTTTTGAATCTTCGTCTTCACACTAAGTATAAAAAGTTTCTTGAAGGAGTTTACTATATTATGTGGTGGATTATCTGGAATTTTCGCAGCAAGAGTATTTTTGGTTCGTATCTTCCTACGAAGGCGTCTCTTTATGAGGATATTGTGTCCTGTTCTTTTTATTGGTGTAGATATAGATGTAAGGCTTTTTTTAGTTGGATTGGTTGGCTCAAAATCCTCATCTTGTAATCATGTAAGTTTCTAGCTCCTTGCTAGTTTTTTTATTAAGATTCCGTCATTTAAAAAAAAGAAATAAATGTGTTTTTGGGTTAAGTTATAAGTAAAAATTGCTGAGTTAAAAACACTTTTTATTATTACATGAATTATATGGCTTCAGGGAACCTGATGCTCTAAGTAATCTTTAGTGGTACTTAAGGTGCATGTACGTACCCTATAATCAACATCATTTGTAGTGTAAAATAAATTTTTATTCCATTTTAAGTTTAACAATGAAAGCAATATTTTTTGTCCTTTTAAAAATAAGTGAACACCCTTTGTCATATTTTTGAATCCGCCACTACATATAGTTTTGCTTGTGAGAAGTATATATATAGCTGAATTTTCAACTACATCATTCAAAAACAAAAATCGAATACATGCTAATGGATATTAAAGGAATATCGTCAAAAACCTACACATTGCTGGTTATGTGATTACATCTACACAACTGAACCAAAGGGCTTGTGTCCTAATGGTACCCCATGTTATGTGAGAAGACCCCTAACCAAATGGTTACTGGGTCAAGTCCTGCTTAGAACATGTGAGATAGTTTGTGGTATAAGTATTGTGAGACAGTTAAAATTTTCGTTATAAAAAAACATCCACGACTACGATTCAATAAAAAATGACATAGATAGAAGACCTACTGAGACCGACATAATTTCTCTCGAGAAACAGGTTACAACAACCGAGGTTTATGAAGCATTAATGCAAATGGCCCCAAATAAAGCCTCGGGACCTGATGGTATGCCTGCTCTATTCTTCCAGAAATTTTGGATGAGTGTAGGTCCAACAATAGTTAATATGGTTTCTAGCTTTTTTGAGTTGGGGGTTCTACCTCCTAACATAAATAAAACTCTAATTACCCTTATTCCAAAAGTCTTGAAACCCGAGTCCCTTAAAGACTTATGTCCAATCAGTCTATGTAATGTTCTTAACAAAATAATCTCAAATGTCTTGGTTAATAGGATTAAACCAATCCCACCTTGTATTATTCAAGAGAACCAATCAGATTTTGTATCTGAGCGTGTCACAACTGATAATGAAATGATAGCATTTGAAGTTCTACATTGGCTAAAAAAGAAGAAAAGGGGGAAAGGGGGTCATTAGCACTTAAGGTTGATATGAGCAAAGAGTATGATAGAGTCGAGTGGCCCTTTATTCACTCAGTGCTTAAATAGTTTGGTTTTCTAACATGTTGGGATCAAAAGACTTCATGATGATCTTGGAGTTAATACTGCTAAGGTTAGAGTTACTGCTGCTAAGCATAATTTACTGCTGTTAGTGATAATTAGTGAAAAATATGCTAAGTAGTTAGTATTGTCAGTTACTACTGCTAGTATATATTACTACTGCTAATGGAAGTTAAGACTGCTCAGAGACTTGGAAGAAATACTACTAAGTAGTTAATACTACTAGTATACAAGTTACTACTGTTAGTGTAACTTAGTACTGCTAGTATATGTTAGTACTGCTTGAAGTAAAGTTACAATTGTTAGCATAAAGTTAGTACTGCTAGTGTAACTTAGTACTGCTGATGAAGAATGAAGAAAATATTCTAAGTAGTTACTACTGCTTGTACACAGTTAGTGCTGCTGGAATAAAAGTTAATGTTGCTGGTTACAACTGCTGAAGGATTACAACTGCTAAAAGAATTTCTACTGTCAGAAGGATAAAGATGAAGATTGCTTATCAAGATTACTTACGGGATAAGTATGAGATATTTCTGTAAAATATATGTATATCTTATTAAGTTAGAATATTTGTAGTTATCTATTAGAATTATAGAAGATTTGTAGTTATCTTGTAAAGGACCCCTTGGTGTATAAAAAGAGGTCCTAAGGTATAGAGTTCAATGTACCAAACACACATTTATACGTTTTTGATATATAGCTTCAAGGTTGTAAACCCTAGTACTACACAGAGTACTTGTGTTATCGATAATAATAATATTGGAGCTTTTCAGTAATATCATTATTTATACAGTTTACTGTTTCATTAATATTCTTCTAAGTATTAAAGAGTAGATTCCGCATACTCTTTAGTATTCATAAAGTTTCTACCATAGTTGTTTTGGATCTATCCAAAGTAACTTAACATTTACAAGCTAAGGAATTGATCTTAAGCTGGGATCAACAAGTGGTATCAGAGCTTGTGTTCTGAAACTTTGATCTAGAAGAAACTAACAAGAAGAACCCTTTATTCACAAGGAAGAGATGGATCTAGAAATTGCTCAAACCACTACTACTACAAAATTACCCATTCTCAAACAGGATGAATATGATATGTGGAGGCTAAGGATTGAGCAATACTTTTAAGTACAAGACTATGCTCTATGCGATGTCATAGAGAATGGAAACTCATTCAAACCAGTACCTCAAACAACAACAAATGTTGATGGTACCTCAACTACACTAATTTCAGGTCCTGTCACTACTGAAGAAAAGGTTCAAAAGAAGAATGATGTGAAAGCAAGAAGTATGTTACTGATGGCACTTCCTAATGAACATCTAATGAATTTCAATCAGTACAAGGATTCCCAGACTTTGTTTGCTGCTATACAAATAAGATTTGGTGGTAATAAAGCTATAAAGAAGACTCAGAAGACTCTTCTGAAGCAAATGTATGAGAACTTTAATGCTCCAAGCACAGAGTCTCTTGACTTTATTTTTAACAGGCTTCAGAAGATTGTAAGTCAGCTGGCTATCTTAGGTTAAAATATTTCATAAGAATATCTCAATTTGAAATTTTTGAGAAGTCTTCCTTTTGAGTGGAATACTCATGTTGTGGTCTGGAGAAATAAACCTGATCTAGACATAATGAGCTTTGATGATCTCTATAACAATTTCAAGATTGTTAAACAAAAGGTTAAAAGAACTACAAGCTTAAGCTCAAGCTCAAGTTCTCAGAATATGGCTTTTGTGTCATCCCCTAGCAGTACTAATGCAGTTAATACTGCTTATGGAGTTAGTACTGCTAACACTCAAGTTAGCCCTGCTAACACTCAAGTTAGCACAGCTAGTACTCAAGTTAGTACTGCTAACTTAAGTGATGACATTGTCTATGCATTTTTGTCCAGTCAACCAAACGGGTCTCAACTTATATATGAGGACCTTGAAAAAATTCCATGAAGATGACATAGAAGAGATGGATTTGAAGTGGCAGTTAGCATTGCTAAGCATGAGGACAAGAAAGTTTTTCCAGAAAACTGGTAGAAAGATCACTATCAATGGGAGTGACACAACTAGATATGACAAGTCCAAAGTAGAGTGTTTCAACTGCCACAAGATGAGACACTTTGCAAGGGAATGCAGAGGACCTAGGAACCAAGATAGCAGAAACAGGAATCAAGACAACTCTAGAAGGACTGTAAATGTGGAAGAAACTTCTTCCAAAGCAATGGTGGTTATTAATGGAGCTGGTTTTGACTGGAGCTATATGGCAGATAATAAAGTCCCTACAAACATGGCTCTTATAGCTTTTTCAGACTCTGAGGTACATAATGACAAAACTTGTTCAAAAACCTATCTAAAAAGCTTTAAAACTCTTAAAACTTAACTTGATGATTTAAGAATAGAGCTAACCAAATCTGAGTTCAATTTAGCTACTTATAAAAGAGGGTTAGCATCTGTGGAAGAGCAACTTGTTTTTTACAAAAAGAATGAAGTTATTTTTTGTGAGCAACTTGCTGTTCTTAAAAGAGATATCTCATATAAAGACTCAGAAATTAGCATGCTTAAGAGTGAGTTAGAAAAGCTTAAACAAGAAAAAGAAAGCAATCAACTTAAAATTAAAAAATTTGATAATGCTTCTAAGAGTCTAGACAAATTAATAGGGAGTCAGATAACTGATAAAAGTAGAAAGGGTGTGGGGTTTGTAAGCTATAATGTTGTTCCACCTCCCCCTACAGGGTTATTTTCACCCCTAAATCTTGATTTGTCTTACTCTGGTCTAGAGGAGTTCCAACAGCTTGAGTTTGAAGGCTATGGACCTCAGACTAGTAAGAGTGTTAGTGAAGATATTTCTAATGGGGTTAGGGAATCTCCTGATGCCCCATTGGTTAAGGAGTTGGTGTCAGATGATAAGTTAGAGAAGAAAACTGCTTTTCCTACTGTTGCTAAGATAGAATTTGTTAAAGCTAAACCACAAGAAAAACCAGTTAGGAAACCAGTTAAGTATGCTAAAATGTACAGGTCACAAACTCCTAGGGTAAATCAAAGAAACTAAAATAATCAGAAGTCCCAATAGCTAGGAAGTGACTTTGTGATGTACAATAAAGCTTGTTTTGTCTGTGGAAGTTTTGACCATGTGCAGGCTGACTGTAATTACCATCAAAGGGAAAGGTTGGTATCTGGGAATAATTATACAATGGTGAATTACAATTATTCTGCAAAACAGGCTCACCTTAGTGCTCACAAGAACATAGTTCCATGAGCAGTTTTAATGAAAACTGGCCTAAGACCACTTAATACTGTTAGGCCTGTTAATACTGCTCATCCCAAAACTACAGTTTATAGTGCTAGACTAATGTCATATTTTTCTAAATCAGCATAATCAACTGTAAAGAGGCCCTATCAAATAAGAACAACATTAACTAACAAAAATTTTAGCCAAAAAGTTAATACTGCTAAGGGAAAATTTTATACTGCTAGGCCAAAAGCAGTTAATACTGCTAGACTAAATTCAGCAGTAGTTAATGTTGTTAGGGCAAATCAGGTTAATGTTGTTAAGGCCTTAGCATGTTGGGTTTGGAGACCTACCAAACTTAGTAGTGCATCAATTACTTTGAAGAGACATAATTATGTTAAAGCACGATGCAGATCCAAGTCAGTGATGGCTTGGGTCCCCAAAGGAAACTAATTTCCTTATTTTTATGTTCAGGGTCATCCATAAAAAGAAGATCAAGGCTATGTTAACAGTGGATGCTCAAGGCATATGACAGGGAACATGTCCTATCTCTTAGACTTCAAAGAATTTGATGGAGGATGTGTTACCTTTGGGGGAGGAGCCAAAGGAGAGAAAATTACTGGTAAAGGAACTTTTAAAACTGGTAAGCTTGATTTTGAGGATGTGTACTTTGTCAAAGAGTTACACTTTAACCTTTTTAGTGTTTCACATATGTGTGACAAAAAGAACAGTGTTCTTTTTACTGACACTGGATGTTTTGTTCTGTCTCCTGACTTTAAGTTAGCTGATGAAAGTCAGGTTTTACTTAAAGTTCATAGAAAGAACAATATGTACATTGTTGATATAAATAATATTGTTCCTAAAGAGTGTTTAACTTGTCTTGTTGCAAAGGCCACACTTGATGAATCAATGCTATGGCATAGGAGGCTAGGTCATGTAAGTTTTAAAACTTTTAATAAAAATTTTAAGGAAAATCTTGTGAGAGGTTTACCTTTAAAACATTTTGAAAATGACCAAACTTGTGTTGCTTGTCTCAAGGGAAAGCAACACAAAGCCTCTTGTAAGTCTAAGATTCAGAACTCTATTACTCAGCCTTTATTCAAGTTGCATATGGACTTGTTTGGTCCAACTTTTGTGAGCAGTTTAATGAATAAGAAATATTATCTAGTTGCCATTGATGATTATAGCAGATTTACTTGGGTTTTCTTTCTAGAAACTAAGGATGAAACTAGTGGCATTCTTAAGAGATTTATAACTGAGATAGAAAATCTAGTTGATAATAAAGTAAAGATTATCAGATGTGACAATGGAACAGAGTTAAAAAATAGAGTTATGTGAAAAGAAAGGCATTAAGAAGGAATTTAGTGCAGCTAGAACTCCTCAGCAAAATGGTGTTGCTTAAAGGAGAAATAAGACACTAATTAAGGCTGCTAGAACTATGTTAGCTGACTCTAAGTTACCTACTACATTTTGGGCTGAAGCAGTTAATACTGCTTGCTATGTGTAGAATAGGGTATTAGTAGTTAAGCCTCATAACAAGACCCCTTATGAACTATTTAGAGGTAGAACACCTGCTCTGAGCTTCATGAGACCATTTGGGTGTCATGTTACCATTCTTAATACCTTAGATTATTTAGGCACGTTTGATGGAAAGTCCGATGAAGGATTCTTTGTTGGATACTCAATGAATAGTAAGGCTTTTAGGGTATACAACATTAGAACTATGAAAGTAGAAGAAAACTTGTATATTAGGTTCTTGGAGGATAAGCCTATTATTGCAGGTGATGGACCAAAGTGGTTGTTTGAAATTGATGTTCTAACAAAATCAATGAATTATGTGCCAGTTGTTGCAGGTACAAACTCTAAAGATCTTGTAGGTACAGAAGAAAGTATTGGTGCAGGTCATTCTAGCAAGGAGACAGGATCTAGCTAAGACTACATTTTGATGCCACTATGGAAAGATGGTTCATTATTTGATTCTTCTTCAAAGAATGCTAGTAATGATGAACCACAGCCTTTTAGTGATGCTGGAAAGAAGGATGATGAAGGTGTAAATAAAGAAAGTGGAATTGATGATCAAGAGAGACCTAAAAATAGTACTCAAGATATTAATACTGGCCAAGTATTAATACTGCTAGTACAAATATTAATTTTGTTAGTCTAAATATTAATATTGTTAGTCCAACAGTTACTACTGCTCCACTTGAAGCCACACATACTGATTTCTTTGGCGATGAAACAAAAGTGGATATGAGCAACATTACTACCACATATCCAGTTCCTTCTACTCCAAATACAAGAGTCCATAAAGATCATTCGCTTGATTATGTGATTGATGATGTATAGTCTAGTGTACAGACAAGGAGAATGACAAATACTACAAATGAACAAGGGTTTATTAGTGCTGTTTTTGAAGGGAAACCTCATGAAGACCTTCATACTTGTCTGTTTGCTTGTTTCCTATCCCAGGAAGAGCCTAAAAAGGTAATCTAAGCATTAAAAGATCCAAGCTGGATAGAAGCTATGCAAGAAGAGCTTCTACAGTTCAAGTTACAACAGGTTTAGACCTTGGTGGATTTACCACATAGCAAAAGAGCCATTGGTACTAAATGGGTGTACATGAACAAGAAATATGAAAGAGGTATTGTGATTAGAAATAAGGCAAGGCTAGTTGCACTGAGTTACACTCAAGAAGAGGGAATAGATTATGATGAGGTTTTTGCTCTAGTTGCTAGGATTAAAGCAATTAGGCTGTTCTTAGCCCATGCCTCATTCAAAGACTTTGTTGTATACCAGATGGATGTGAAGAGTACATTTCTATATGGCGAGATTGAAGAGGAAGTTTATGTCTGTCAACCTCCAGGGTTTGAAGATCCAGAGTTTCCTGACAGAGTTTATAAGGTAGAAAAGGCATTATACGGTCTACATCAAGCTCCTAAAGCCTGGCATGAGACTTTGTCTACCTATTTATTAGAAAATGGATTTTAGAGAGGGACAATAGACAATACTTTATTCATTAAAAAGGTCAAAAGTGATATTCTACTAGTTTAATTATATGTTGATGATATCATTTTTAGATCTACTAAAAAGGAGTTATGCACTGAGTTTAAGAAATTAATGGATAAGAAGTTCCAGATGAGTTCTATAGGTGAGCCCACTTTCTTCTTAGGACTACAAGTGACACAGAAAGATGATGGGATTTTCATTAGTCAAGACAAGTATGTGGATGAAATTTTGTAGAAGTTTGGTTTTTCAACTATGAAGACAGCAAGTACACCTATGGAGACTTCAAAGCCTTTGATGAAGGATGAAAATGCTAAAGATGTTGATATTTACTTATATAGATCAATGATTGGCTCATTTATGTATTTAACATCTTTAAGGACTGATATAATGTTTGTTGTATGTGCTTGTGTAAGATTCCAAGTCACACCTAAAGTTTCACATCTTCATGCTATGAAAAGAATCTTTAGATACTTAAAAGGTCAACCTAAATTGGACCTTTGGTATCCTAAGGACTCACCATTTGATTTGGAAGCTTATACTGACAGTGACTATGCTGGTGCAAGTTTAGACAGGAAATCCACAACAGGAGGTTGTCAAATTCTTGGAAGCAGATTGATTTCATGTCAATACAAGAAGCAAACTATAGTTGTTAACTCCACTACTGAAGCATAATATGTGGCTGCTACTAGTTGATGTGGACAAGTACTCTGGATTCAAAATCAAATGCTAGATTATGGATACAATTTCATAAATACCAAGATTTTCATTGACAATGAAAACACCATCTGCATAGTTAAGAATCTAGTGTTTCACTCAAAGACTAAGCACATTGAGATTAGACATCATTTTATCAGAGATTCTAATGAGAAAAAGCTTATTCAGATGATCAAGATTCACACAGATCAAAATGTTGCAGATTTGCTCATAAAAGCATTTGATGTTGGCAGATTTCAATATCTGATTGCAAGTATAGGAATGCTTAATCTCTGAAGTATTGATTGATGGGAGGTTAATTTTGTTAGTATGCAACGGTTTGTGCACAAATGATGCTTGAAATGGAATGGAACAACAGCTAATGATAAAATTCAAGTTAGTGCTGTTGGCCTAACTTACTAGTGGTAAGTATAATTAGTATTGTTGTTATAATTAATACTATGAGCATTGAGAGAAAACAAAAACAAAAAGAGAGAAAAAGTAAGCGTAAAAGAATTGAGAGAAATAGTGAGCTGAAAAACAGAAAGAGAGACGTGTGTAATAAAAACAAATAGAGTGAATTGGTGAGTAAAAGAAAAGAGAGAGATTGGTGAGAAAGAAAAACAGAAAGAGAGATGTGTGAAATAAAAAAAACAGATAGATTGAATTGGTGAGTAAAATAATTAAGAGAAATAGTGAGCTGAAAAACAGAAAGAAAGATGTGTGAAACAAAAATAGAAAGAGTGACTGTGTGAGCTAAAAGAAATGAGAGAAAATTGGTGAGCATAAAAATAAAAGGAGAGATGTGTGAAAATAAAAACAGACAGAGTGATTCAGTGAGAAAAAGAATTGAGAGATAAAGTGAGAATAAATACAGAAAGAGAGCTTGTGAGAATCAAAATTGATGATGGAAATGCTTTTTGGAATGAAATTGGAGTTAATGTGGGTGACTCAGTTAATGTTGCTAGGCCTACACTTACTACTGCCAATGTTAGTTAATGCTGTTAGGCATAAACTTACTACAACTGGTTTAGTTAATGCTGCCAGGCATAACTTACTACTGCTGGGCTACTGCTGGGTCAGTTAATGTTGTTAGGCTTAACTTAGTACTGCTAGTTTAAGTTAATGTTGTTGAGGGTGATTTCATAAATACTTCGATTAAGGGTTTTAATCACTCATTCGATCGATTTTTACACTTTGATATACTCTCTAATCATAAACCCTAACTTAATTTTATCATTCATCATCAAAACCCAACACAATGTCGAACCTAAAGTTTGTTGAAAATCACAATTTGGTTGCATTTTTGTAGAAACTCGAAGAAAGTGATTGGTTTGAAGGAATTATTGACTTTTTGAATGCAAGTTCTATCAGATATACGCTAACGGTGAATCCCACCATCTATACTTCATGCATTAAGCAGTTTTGGGCTACTACTAAGGCAAAAACTGTCAACGGGGAAGTGCAGATACAAGCCCTAGTAGATGGGAAGAAGGTGATTATCACTGAGACAAGTGTGAGAAGAGCTCTTCAATTAAAATATGCTGAAGGTACTGAATGTCTTCCAAATGCGACAATTTTTGAACAGCTGACACTAATGGGGTATGAAAATCTTACACAAAAGCTTACATTCTATAAAGCTTTCTTTTCACCACAATGGAAATTTCTTATGCATACAATTCTGCAATGCCTTAGTGCTAAGACTACTGCTTGGAATGAATTTATTAGTACTATGGCCTCAGCTGTCATCTGTCTTGCCACAAACCAAAAATTCAACTTTTCCAAGTACATTTTTGATAATGTGGTGAAGATCTTGGAGGGTGGGTTAAATTTATAATGTATCCAAGGTTTGTGCAAGTGTTCCTGGATAAACAAGTTGAAGGAATGACCAAACATAAAGAAATTTATGTTACACTTTCTCACACTAAGAAGGTCTTTGCTAATATGAAGAGAGGAGGAAAATGTTTTTCTGGGAGAGTTACCCCCTTTATTTCAAACTATGATGGTTCAAGCTCCTGAAGAATTAGGTGAGGGTTCAGAAATACCAACTGATCCTCAACACACACCCACTATTATTCAATCATATACATCACAACCTCAGAAGAAACAACCAAGAAGGAAACAGAGGAAAGACACTGAGGTTCCTCAACCCAGTGGTTCTACAGAGCCTATCACTGATGAGGCTGCCAATGCGGAGCATGTACCTACACATTCCAATGATCCACTTTTTAGTGGTGAGGATAGATTGAAACTAAATGAATTGATGGAACTTTATACAAAATTGTCTAAAAGAGTTATTGACTTGGAGAACACTAAGACCTCTTAAGCTGCAGAGATAACTAAATTAAAGGAGAGGGTCAAGAAGCTAGAAAGGAGGAATAAGTCAAGAACTTCAGGGCTTAAAAGTTTAAGGAAGGTTGGTAGATCTAAACAAGTTGTTTCCTCTGAAGATGAAGGTTTGGGTGCTTAGGAGGATGCATTCAAACAGGGGAGGAAAATTGTTGATCTTAATGCTAATGTAGAGGTTACTTTAGTTGATGAGGCTCAGGGGAGGAATGATGATTATTTAATGTTTGATACAAGAGTTTTTGATGAGTAGGAAGTTGAGATTAAAAAGGCAGTTAGTTTGCTGAAGTTACTACTGTTAGTGCTACAACAACAACTGTTAATGAGTTGACTCTGGCTCAGACCTTAATAAAGATCAAAGCAGCTAAACCCAAGGCTGTTACAACTGCTGTTACAAGACCCAAGGCTAGAGGGATTGTAGTTCAAGAGCCAAGTGAATTTAGAACAACAACATCATCTTCACAAAGATCACAGGCTAAAGACAAAGGCAAGGCAAAGATGATAGAACTTGAGAAGCCTTTGAAAAAGAAAGATCAAATTTTGATTGATGAAGAAATTGCTCAAAAACTTCAAGCTCAGTTAAATGCTAAATTAGAAGAAGAAGAGAAGCTTGCAAAACAAAGAGAAGAAGATGCAAATATTGCTAAATGGGATAATGTTCAAGCTATGATAGATGCAAATTATGAGCTAGCTGCAAGATTATAGGCACAAGAGCAGGAAGGGTTGACTGTTGAAGAAAAGTCAAAGCTGTTTGTAGAGCTCATGGATAAAAGAAAGAAGCATTTTGCAAGACTTAGAGCAAAAGAGAAGAGAAGAAAACCACCAGCTAAAGCTTAGAAGAGAAATCAAATGTGTACCTATCTGAAGAACATGTATGGATTCACTCACAGTCAGTTAAAGAACAAAAGCTTTGATGAAGTTTAGAAGGCCTTTGACAAGACCATGGGTTGGATAGACTCGTTTGTATCTATGGATTCTGAAGTGGTGAAAGGATATAAAAAGAAAGATAAAGGCAGTGTAACAAGAGCAGAAGAAAGCAGTTCTAAAAGAGCAGGCACAGAGCTAGAACAAGAAAGAATTAAGAAGTAAAAGATGATAATCAAGAAGAAGCTGAGATGAAAAGCATATGGAGATTATTGTTGATGAAGAAGAAATAGCAATTGATGCTATACCATTAGCCACTAAGCCTCCAATAAAATTTAACTAGAAAATCATTAAAGAAGGAAAGATGAGATACTTTCAACTCATAAGAGTAGATACAAGTTCAAGGAGGTACTCATCAATGATTAAAATACTTCAGAACATTGACATAGAAGACCTGGAAACACTCTGGAAGTTAGTTAAAGCTAAACATGGGAATACAAGGCCAGAGGAGGCATATGAAAGAGTGTTATGAGGTGATCTGAAAGTGATGTTTGAACATGATATAGAAAGTGATGTATGAAGAAATCTACAAGGATACAAGGTGATAGTTTGGAAGTTATTTTCTTCAAGTGGAGTACATTTTTTGAGATTTCAGAATCTACATATCTTTATGCTGGTAGAGAAAAATTATCCACTTACACTTGCAAAAATCACAGCAATGCTCAACAAGAAGCTTCAAATTGACCATTGGAATGAGATGTGCTATCAACTTCTTAAGCTCATGACAAAACAGGTCAAGAATCCTAGAAGTGTTTGAATGCATCCTCCTAGTGTAAAAGAGATTGTTTTGCCTTGTGAATATAGTAATTCATTATGCTCATTATATAGATGATTACATAGGGTTTATACAAGCCTACTCACTATACAAAGAATGGGCCATGGGCCGATAAAATACAATTACAGGATGTGTACAGGAATTATAGGATGTGTACAGGTTGTATACAGTTGTACACTCCAATATATGGCAAGTCTAATACACCCCCTTAGTTTGAGCGGGAGGACTTTAAACACTCAAACTGGACCAAAAATAAGCAAATAAAGGGTAAGGAAGTCCCTTAGTGAATATGTCGGCGTATTGATATCTGGAGGGAACGTGGAGAACTCTTACATGACCAGTAGCAACTTTGTCTCGAACAAAGTGAATATCAATCTCTATATGTTTCGTGCGTTGGTGTTGTACAGGGTTTGCGGACATATAAACAGCACTAACATTGTCACAATAGACTAATGTGGCAGTAAACAAAGGGGCCTGAAGTTCACGCAGTAGATTCCGTATCCATGCAGTTTCAGCAATGACATTGGTGACCCCACGGTATTCAGCCTCAGCACTAGAGCGAGACAACGTATGTTGGCGTTTGGAAGACCACGACAAGAGGTTATCGCTAAGAAACATACAATAGCCAGAGGTAGAGCGATGAGTGGCAGGGCAACCAACCCAGTCAGCATCTGTATAAGAGATGAGTTATGATATGGTTGACCGATACAACTGTAGACCCAAATCAGTAATGCCACGAACATAGCGTAATACACGCTTGAGAGCAACAAGGTGAGGCTCCCGAGGATCATGCATGAATAAGCATAACTGCTGAACAACATATGATAATTCCGGTCGTGTAAATGTAAGATACTGAAGTGATCCTGTAAGGCTACGATAGAGGGCAGGCTCATCAACTGGCGGACCATCAGGTCCAAGCATCTTCTCTGTGTCAATTGAGGTCTTGCATGGGTTGCATTTGAGCATGTTTGCTCTCTTAAGAATTTATGTGGCGTACTTTGATTGTGATAAGAACATGCCTGTGGGAGTGCGAGTAGCCGAAATGCCAAGAAAATAGTTGAGAGGTCCAAGGTCAATCATGGAGAATTCATTGCAAGGAAGATATGATACATTGTAAAAGTCCTATAGAAGAAGCGGTTAGGATGATATCATCAACATATAGCAATAAATAAGCAGTGCCAGACCCTTTATGAAAGAGAAACAGTGACGAGTCAGTTTTGCTGTGCTGAAAACCAACTTGAGTAGCAAAGCCCGCAAAATGCTGAAACCATGCACAGGGTGCTTGCTTAAGGGCATATAAAGATTTCTGCAAATGGCAAACATAATCTAGATGAGATGGGTCAGTAAAGCCAGATGGTTGGTGCATGTACACTGTCTCACTAAGATGTCCGTGAAGAAAAGCATTCTTTACATCCAACTGATGGATAGGCCATTGCCAAGAAATAGCAAGGCTAAGCACTGTCCTAATTGTGGCGGGCTTAACCACTGGACTGAATGTCTCATCACAATCAATGCCCTATTGTTGGCTACGACCATTGGCGACAAGTCAGGCTTTGTAACGATTCAAAGAACCATCTGCATTAAATTTGTGTTTAAAAAATCTAACATTGTTAACATTAGGTAGTCGCGGAACAAGTACCCACGTCCCATTTTTAATTAAAGCAGTAAATTCATCTTTTATAGCATTTTGCCAATTTGGATTTTGAAGGGCATGTATATAGGATTTTGGAATAGGTGTGATGGACGAGGATGTGGTAGTATGGAGACTAAGCTTTTCCATTTATTTTGAAATTCCATTTTGGGATCGAGTAACCATGGGGTGATGTTTGACAACAGGTTCCATGGTTATGGGTTGGTCCTGTAATATTAGGCTGGGAGACGTGGGCTGGTCAGATGGTGTTAGTCCTTGTTGGGCTGTAGATGTGGTGTGTGGGATGGAGGAGTGTTATTGTTATGTTGTAGTGGGATTGGAGGTGGTCCGTGGTATACATGGAGGGTATGATGAATTTATAATTGTGTTTTGGGTGTTACCAGAATGTGTTGAGTTGGTTAGTAGTTTTAGTTGTGTGGGTGATGGGCCTATGTCATTGTCAAGGAAATGATAAGGAGGTGGTTGGTTATGTGTTGTGGTTTGAAATGGAAAAATGTCTTCGTCGAAGTTTACATGACGAGAAATTATTATTTTTGTTTGTGTTGAGGTTAAGGCATCGGTACCCGCAGTGGTTTGTGGGATAGCCTAAGAACACGCATGGGGTAGAGCGGGCTTGTAGTTTATGTTTTGTGTGGATGTATGGGTAGCATAAACAACTAAAGGTGTGAAGATGGTTGCAGGTGGGTATTTTGTTAAATAATTTTGTGAAAGGTATTTTGTTATTAATTGCGAAGGATGGTAAAATGTTAAGAAGATGTGCCGCCATAAACAAGGCTTCAACCCAAAATTGGGGTGGTAAATTAGCTTGGAAAAGAAGAGTTCTTACAAAGTTATTTATTGTTCGTATCATCCTTTCCGATTTGCCATTTTGTTGCGAGATTTTTAGGCATGAGAATCAAAATTGTATACCATTATTATTAAAGAGGTTATGGAAGTTAGTGTTGTCAAATTCACCGCCATTATCACATTGGAAAGCTTTAATCTCCATATTGAATTGTGTTTTAACGTAAGCTCGAAAATACATAAATTAGGCAAAGACATCAGATTTTCTTCTAAGATGATACACCCAAAGAAAATGTGAGAAATGATCAAGAAAAATGACATAATATTTAATACCACTAACACTCAGAAGTGGTGAAGTCCATACGTCCGAGTGTACAATATCAAAAAATTTTGAAACAACAAAATTAGAAAGAAAAAACGGATGTCTAACTTGCTTACCAAGTTGGCAAGCAGTACACAAAGTCATAGACTTTGTTTTATTACAAGAGATAAATTTATTCAAATCTAATAAATGTAGCACTTCATCGTCAGGATGCCCGAGTTTGTGATGCCACGTGGACTGAGAGGTAGACAATAGAGCGGTAGGTGTGGAACAGATAGAGGTCTCAGGTGCTATTACATCAGAGTAGAAGCTGACCGGTCTAAAAATCCTTCATAGAAAAGCTAAATTTGTCAAATTCAATACTACATTTATTGTCACGGGTAAATTGACGAACAGATATTAGGTTTTTAATTATGTTGGGTGTAATAAGTACATTTTGAAGCTATAGGGGACGGTGTAGAGATGGCAAAATCCGATGACCACTATTAGTTAAAAAGGGTTGTGAGTTTACCTGGATCCGCGGAGAGATGAGATGTGGCACCCGTATCCATGTACCACCCTGAATCTCATTATTATCAGCATATTGGAAAGGCATGGTGTTGAATGCACAGGGAAAAGTGGTAGCCTAGTCTGGACCGTATTCCCAGTAACTCGGGGCACCTGGTCTTTGGCCGGATAAGCTAGCTAAAGGGGTGGCTGGGTATGGGCCCAAAATTCCTCTTGTTGGACCAGATGGACCGAAAGCATGTTGAGAATGAGATAGCCCATAGCAGGCTAGCCTTAGGGTTCGTACAGGTTGTCCAGTTGGGCCACGAACCATTTGTTGTCCAACAAAGTTCCCATTATGTCCATTCTAGGTTGCTTGACCAGTCACCTGCTTGTTGTTACGAGTATGGAGATAGCGACATTTGGATCCAAACCTATAATTACCCCTTTGAAAGTTTCTGCATATTTCTTTAGTGTTTGTTTTAGGAGGGTTAGCTTTCGAGGAGGCAACCAACACAGTGGGTGACGAAGAGTTATCACTCGTGTGGGAGCAATTTTGTTTGCGGTTCATACATAACTCCTCAAGGAGTAGCATGGATCGGGTCTCAAGAAGGGTTGGTCGTTTTGGGTTGTGACGGATAATACTAGGAACGTGATCATAATGATCACCCAATCCATTAATAACATACATAACCAGAGTCTTTTCATCCACAGCCGCATCAATACTTGACAGGAGATCAGGCGTTACCTTTATTTTCTTGAAGTATTCAGCAATGGTTAAGTTACCGAGATCAAGAGAGTAAAGTTCTTCCTATAGTTCTAAAGCACGAGCGTCCTTGTTGTCGTGGAAGAGATTTTTAAGGCTCGTCCACACATCCTTGGCTGTCACATTCTTCTTAAGAACGGTTTAGAGAAGGGACGTGGAGATTGTTCCGTATATCCAAACTTTAACCAAGGAATCAAGCTTATTTCATTCATTGGCATCGTTGTTTGTGTTCACAGTAGTTCCATCAAGGAACCCTAGCACGCTAAAACTGTAATAGTGGGTTGTGAACAACTCACTCCAGGCATCATAGTTCAGTTGGTCGAGATCTAAGACGAGGGGGACATGGGCCTTGTTGTTGGTGACACCAAAGGCCTTTTCCATGGAAGAGAGGGATGGTGTTGAGGGTGGGATAATGGTGTCGTCAACTACCATTAGGGTTTTTGGTGAGATCTGAGATATGAGAGACGAAGGAGAAGTATAGTAGGAGGGAAAGTGAGAAATTTTTGGGAGATAATTTGGGAGAATATCAGAAAGAGAAAGAGGCTTTGATTACCATAAAAGAGATTGTTTTGCCTTGTAAATATACTGATTCATTGTGATCATTATATAGATGATTACATAGGGTTTATACAAGCCTACTCACTATACAAAGAATGGGCCATGGGCCGATACAATACAATTACAGGATGTGTACAGGAATTACAGGATGTGTACAGTTATGCACTCTA
This sequence comes from Tanacetum coccineum, assembly GCA_026074375.1. Taxonomy (NCBI): domain Eukaryota; kingdom Viridiplantae; phylum Streptophyta; class Magnoliopsida; order Asterales; family Asteraceae; genus Tanacetum; species Tanacetum coccineum. Next base: position 35,275 of record BQNB010030111.1, read on the forward strand.
ATATATGGCAAGTCTAATATAGTGAAGATAAAGCTTTTAATCAAGAAACTTGAAGATTCAGAAGATGAACATCAAGTTTAGGGGAGGATTGTTGGGATCAAAAGACTTCATGATGATCTTGGAGTTAATATTGCTAAGGTTGGAGTTACTGCTGCTAAGCATAACATACTGCTGTTAGTGATAATTAGTGAAAAATATGCTAAGTAGTTAGTACTGTCAGTTACTACTGCTAGTATATATTACTACTGCTAATGAAAGTTAAGACAGCTCAGAGACTTAGAAGAAATACTACTAAGTAGTTAATACTACTAGTATACAAGTTACTACTGTTAGTGTAACTTAGTACTGCTAGTATATGTTAGTACTGCTTGAAGTAAAGTTACAACTGTTAGGATAAAGTTAGTACTACTAGTGTAACTTAGTACTGCTAACGAAGAATGAAGAAAATATTCTAAATAGTTACTACTGCTTGTACACAGTTAGTGTTGTTGGAATAAAAGTTAATGTTGCTGGTTATAACTGCTGAAGGATTATAACTGCTAAAAGAATTTCTACTGTTAGAAGGATAAATATGAAGATTGCTTATCAAGATTACATACGGGATAAGTATGAGATATTTCTGTAAAAGATATGTATATCTTATTAAGTTAGAAGATTTGCAGTTATCTATTAGAATTATAGAATATTTGTAGTTATCTTGTAAATGATTCCTTGGTGTATTAAAGGAGGTCCTAGGATATAGAGTTTAATGTACTAAACACACATTCATACGTTTTTGATATATAGCTTCAAGGTTGTAAACCCTAGTACTACACAGAGTACTTGTATTATTGATAATAATAATAATGGAGGTTTTCAGTAATATCATTGTTCATACAGTTTATTGTTTCATTAATATTCTTCTAAGTATTAAAGAGTAGATTATGCATACTCTTTAGTATTCACAAAGTTTCTACCATAGTTGTTTTGGATCTATCCAAAGTAACTTAACCTTTACAAGCTAAGGAATTGATCTAAAGTTAGGATTAACACAACACATTTTACTAAACTGATTATGGCTTATGTATCATCGGTTACCTTCTCTTTTAATATTAACGGGCAAGTTTTAGGTCATGTAGCACCGACTAGAGGTCTTCTTCAGGTAGATCCTATTTCGCCCTATCTTTTTATCACGTGTGTAGAAGTTTCATCATCTATGATTAGGAAATCAGTTACACAAGGTTATATTCACAGAGTTAAAGTGTGTAGGGGAGCACCAACAATCTCACACTTATTCTTTGCTAATGACAGCATATTCTTCTTTGGAGCTTCATAAGTGGAGAGTTGTAGACTTAAAATCATTCTCGATCAATATTGCAAAGCATCAAGGGAAGTCATTAATTACAAAAAATTAGAGATTTCTTTTAGTGCAAATGTTGAGCAACATGTACGATCTCGAATACTTGAATCCTTATCAGTTCGTGAAGTTGCATATCAAACCAAATATTTAGGGCTTCCTTCGATCATCGATAGATCTAAAAAGGTCGTCTTTAAGTCAATTCTAGACAGGATAAAGAGAAAACTTAGAGGATGGAAAGAGGAGACCCTTTCAATTGCAAGGAAAGAACTGCTTATAAAATCTGTTACTCAAGCCATGCCTATGTTTGTGATGAATATTTTTCTTCTTCCCAATACTTTAATTGATGAGATTCACAGAGCCTTAAATATATTTTGGTGGGGTGATGGTGTGAAATAAAAGCCAATCTGATGGTGCTCATGGGAAAGAATGTGTGTATCAAAATTTAAAGGAGGTATTGGGGCTTTTCAATAGGTCATTACATGCAAAGCAAGTGTGGCGTTTGATCACATCTCTTACTACATTGGCTGGTAAGGTATTAAAGGCTCGCTATTTCTCGCGATCAAGTTTTCTTAATGCAAAAGCTGGTTACCATCCAAGCTATATTTGGAGCGGTTTTATTGCGCTCAAAGAGTTAGTTCGTAAGGGTTGCAAGTGAAATATAGGTAATGGTCGCAATGTAAATATGTGGGAGGACTTTTGGCTTGCTGATCACAAGATATTGGGACCAAAACCATATAACAGCGAGGTAAATTATGTTTGTAATTCATTAAACAATGAAGGTGATGATTGGAACTATAAACAACTCGCATCCTTGTTTCCATCTAATATTGCTAACAAAATCGCATGCTCTTTTGTGTGTCAATCATGGCCTGATAGCTTGTATTGGTATAACAGCCCACGAGGAGAATTGTCATGCAAGTCAACTTATCTATTGGATCTTGAAACGTCACAAGAGCTGGTACAAAACAATTCGGATGAAGCTATTAAGATTTTTCATGCTATATGGATGGCGATGGTACCCAAAAAAGTTAAAATATTTTTATGGCGCGCATGGCATAATTATATTCGTTCCATTGACAACTTACATGCTAGGGGCTGAATCTAATAACAACATCTTGTACACATTGTGGCGAGACAGGAGAAGATGTGCTACGTGTACTGTTCAGATGCTCAAAAGCTAAGGAGGTATGGGATCAGAGTATTTTTGGTAGGTTTTATGAAACGCAGGGGGCCGTTACGATGGAGGACTTTTATAGCATCATCTTGGACCACTCTCCTACACATTGAGATGACTTCATGATGATTCTTTAGGGATTGTGTACAAGGCAAAATAAGCATTTTCATGGCCAAGCTAAAAGAAGGGAAGTTGATGTAGAAGTTATGGCAAAGCGATTATTATTAGATTACCTTAGTGCAAACAAAAAGGAGATCACAAGACGTGAAGGAACACCACAAACTAGCTTAAGGGATGTATGGACGAAGCCACAAGTCACCCAATTTAAGTTTAATTGTGATGCAACTTGGCAAAAAGAGTCTGGCAAAGTGGGCATGGGTTTTGTTGCTTGAAATTGTAACGGAGAAGTGTTACTTTCAGGAGCTCGATCCGAATTCTATGCGTACTCGCCCTTAGAAGCTGAAGCTAAATCTATTTGGTAGGCCATTCAACATGCTAGAAGTAGATGCTACTATGAGGTTGTTTTTGAGTCAGATTCATTAACTTTGGTTCACGCACTCCGTAACCAATCGATACCTTTACAAATTGCGGTAATGTTTTCTGATAATTTATCTAGCTCGCTTGCATTTCGTACTTGTGATTGGTCATTTGTAAAAAGAGAAGGGAATATGGTAGCTTATAGCATAGCGAGATGGGCTTTAGGATGTACTACTGATGTGATTTTAAAACGTAAAGTTCCAAGTTGTGCGTATGTTCTAGTTTTGAAAGATATTGTATTATCTGTTCATTAATGACATATTTCCTCTTACTATCAAAAAAATAATAATAATAATAAAATAATAATGATAGTTGGTGGAAGGTTTGCTTGGAAAAGGAGGGTGCGAATGAGGTTATTAATTGTACGAACCATTCGTTTGGACTTTCCATTCTGTTGAGAGGTTTGGGGACATGAAAAGCGGAATTGAATTTTATTTTGGGCAAAAAGGGTATGTAGGCAACGATTGTCGAATTCACCACCATGATCACATTGGAATGACTTAATTTCACACTTAAATTGAGTGCGAACATAATTATGAAATAACACGAATTTAGACATAACATCAGCTTTATTAACCAAAGGATAAACCCAAACAAACTGAGAATAATGATCTAAAAACAAGACATAATATTTAAAACCTAAAAGACTCGGAATGGGTGAAGTCCACACATCCGAGTGAATAATATCAAAACAAGAACTAATCATAGTACTGGAGCTAACAAACGAAAGCCTCACGTGTTTTCCAAGCTGACAAGCATGACACAGAATGGGAGGCTTCTCTTTATTATACGAAATAAAATTAGAAGAAACAAGACGACGCAGTACTTTACTCCCTAGGTGTCCAAGGCGTTAATGCCACGTATGTTGACTAACAAGAAAAGCATGAGGGATAGGAGATGGAGCTGTGACTGGGTAAAGATCCCTAGTGCTGTTACATCGGAGAAGCACCTGACGCGTCAAGAAATCCTTAACGAAAAAACCAAACACATCGAATTCGATAGTGCAACTATTGTCACCAACAAATTGACGAACAAATATTAAATTTTTAACAATATGAGGGGTGATAAGAACATTATTTAAGTGAAGAGATTTAGTTGAATTTAGCAAAATACTATGGCCCATATTAGTGACGGGTATATTATGACCGTCACCAACAGAGACAGACATATAAATGCAAGTGAAGTCGACTGTTGAGGGTTTAAAAGAGGTGAAGAGGCTGCTGGTGATGAACGAAGGAACCACACACAAAACAAACAAAATGTGACCTAGCACATGTAAAAAAATACGTGACTGAAGCACGTAAACACCACAGTCTGTGACCTTGCACGGATGAAAAATATATAACCTAAGCATAATCGTGACATTGCATGTTAGAAGAGAACCTGTGAATTCATGACCTTGCACGACAGGTTTGTAAAGCGGAAGCTTGTTTTGGACCAGTTAGGGTTTTTTTTTGTTTAGGCGTGATGTCATGTAAATGGTAATCTGTTGTGTTGTCTTATTTCATCAAGATATTACAATACATAGATGTCCATATAATAGGATAAGGTCCATCTAATACGTTTACAGCTAGACACATTTAATGTGATTGATAAATCAAATCACAATTAGATAATAATGATTGATAAATCAAATCAAATCAAATCACTAAAGATACAGAATAACAATAAGTAAAGAGTAATAATAGAAATAATGCTACGGGAGTAAAAGACGTGTGTCGATAATGTATCTTGTTGTTTTGCTTATTAACCACGTCAGAAGATCACAAGTTTCTCTATATAAAATAATTAGCAGTTTTTTAGTTAGTATGTAAAATCTAAAGGGCTATTAGCGAAAAAAATAAAATATTATCAAACTTGACACATTTTGTAATTCTAATCACTGAATAGAAAAATTTTCACATTAAACGTAAAACTTTAAAATTTTTATACTTTCGTGTATTATTACGTGTTGGATGGTTAAAAATACCAAAAATGCTAAAGTGAGCACAATAATACCCATGTTAGTACAAAAAGTGTAACGGGGTATGAGTTGGGCTTAGATCGCTTGCTGGGCTGAACCTCCAAGCTCTTTTCGAATTGGATCTTGTACTAAACAAAGTGATTGATGATGATTCCCTGCACCAATGATAGAGAACCGTTAGCCTTACCATGGGGACAGACCCCACGATTAGACTCCGGTGTAAGAGTAAGTATTCATGTTGACAGAGAATATATGTGTGTTAAAAAGGTGTCAAAAATTATGTACCTTATAGTGTGTCAGAGGACTCTTATTTATAGGGGAGTCTAGTACTAGGGTTTCTTAGTATTTCGCTTGTAACTGTTAGTGGCCAGAGTGGAAGCCTTGTTGGGAAAGGGTCCGCTCGTAATTGTGGTTTCGGACGTAGATTGCCTTTCGCAAGTTTGTTGCGGAAGTGTCTTATCAGCGTGCGTCTTGAAACGTCCGGGCCGCAGCCAGCTTATCTTCTGGGCTTAGTGGCAGCTCGTGCGTTTTATCATGTTGGGCCAGGGCCCAAATGTGTATAGTATGAAATAAGCCTGTTATTCATACTATACGTTATCAAGTCCCCCCAGTCTAGTTTGTTTACTATGTGCGATGTTGCCTGTTGTGCGTAGTAAATGTTACTAGACTAAGGTTCCATGGTATTTCTGCCCCTTCTACGACTATTTGTTTCTTTCGCGACTATTTTCTTCTTTCACGGCTTTTCCTTAGTCGATTAGGTAGGGTTTGGGTGACGTGTACTTACCCTGACCTTTCATTTTCCTGACTAATTTGATTTAAATGGCAGTTATCCAACTGTTATCACGTTTCTTCTTGGCCATTGATTGCGTTAGTGGGTTACACGTGTCATCATCTGGATGATGTTTGAGTTAAATATACCAAGGGTATAAATACCCCTTCCCATTTCACTGTTTTCTTTTTCCAATTTATCTTTATTTCTGCCATTGTTATAGTACTTCAAGCATTCAACTATTTTCCACGCTTTTTGCAATTTCCTAATCTTTTAAGCTACCAAGTTAGGTCTTCTTTCTTTTCTTATACATCACGATAAGTACCATTCGTGATATTAAATCTAAGTTAACTCAAAAAGCGTTAGATGCACTATGCACCAAGTATCATATATCTGCTTGTGTTCATCCCACATTACCTGGTCCGGACAAAAATATTTTACAAAGTCCTGATGGCAAGGTTGGCGCGTATACTCGGTTTTTTGATTTTGCCAACTATCGGATCCCTTTGTCTTAGTTTCTTGTGGATGTTCTTGACCATTTTCATATTTATCTTTCCCAACTGTCCATGTTTAGGGCGGCTAAAGTTTCTCACTTTGAGATCTTATGTCGCGTCCACGGATTTCAACCTTCTGTCAATTGCTTCCGCATGTTCTACACTAGCTCCTACGCTAAGGGGTGGATGTCGTTTGTCAAGTACTCTGACGCGGCTCCTGTTTGCCTTAGTAAACCATTAAATTTCGTAAAGAACTTGAATGACCACTTTTTTGGGTTGATTACACGGCCTTTCCCCTTTTCGTGTCTTTGAAAAGCAAGATTTTTAGTAAAGACCCCTCTCCCAAGCTTTCTCAATATGATACAGAAGCGTGCGACTTCCTGCGTACTCATACTGCCCCATTCTAGAAATTTTCAGAACCTTTCTTATGTTGGGTTGGTATAAGCTGTTATTATACGTTAGATGAGAACTGCTATCTGATGTTTTGGGATGGTGAAGAGTGTGGGTATATTTTGCTTTGTATCCCATATCTTATTGTGTTGCTATTATTCTTGACGTTTCTCTTTTACTATGTTTGCAGAGATGGATTTGTTTACGTTCATCCGCTACTCTGATCCCACTAAAGTACGGATAAAGGAGAGAGATCTTGCGAAGAGGGAGGTTAAGCTACTGAAGATGACTGAAGGTCGCACTGTTTCGTTGGATCCTCCTGTTACTACTGCCCTGGGGGATAGCGATGATAGCATCAATAAGTTGTTTGACGAGGGGGATAATGCTGGTCAGGAGCATTCTGTCGAAAGGGATGATGATGTTTTGGAGGAAACTATTGCCAAGGATGTTTCAGAGGTTGCTGTTGAGAAAACCAAGAAGTCTAAGCAGAAGAGGAAAACAGCTGGGGATGCTAGTGCTTCTACTTTTCCGCCCAAGAGACTGAGAGAGGATTATCATGTCGCGACTTCCATTACCGGTAGGAAATCCCTTGCTACTATCCGTAGTTTGATTCCGAAAGGCTCTTGCGTCTCGAGCAGGATTGCGGAACCTCAAGATGATAGACTCACAGACTCCGTGTCTGGACTCAACTTACGGACATGTCCTCCCTCCAAGAGGTATGTGATATCTTTAGACGATTCTCATTATTCAGATTCGCGTTCTAAGGTTAACTTTTTTGCCAGACCTGCTGTTGTCGACACCCCCGTAATGACTATTGCCGTTACCACCACTTTTGTTGTTGACACTTCCGTCGTTCAGGTTTCTAAGGATAAGGTCAGGTTTGGGAATCTTGAAACCTTTAGGGATTCTGCGTCTGCTGGTGAGGCTAATGTGAATGTCGCCAGTTCCTCAAAGTTGAATGAGCCAGTGACTTCATCAAATTATTTTTATGCTTCTCAAGATCTTGATTCTAAGACCCTGTACAATATATACATCCCTAAGTGGAAGGTGACGAATGACTCTGTTCTTGATGATCCGTATGTTTGTCGCGATTTGACAGACTGTCTTGCCCCACCTGCTCTTTTCTCCTAACTGCGCACTATAGATTATGACCAGTTATATACTGAGTTTAATGTTGGGGCAGCACGACAAATGTGTCTAGGAGCGGAAGTGAGGATGCGAGCGGAATATACGCTAGAACAAAAAGACCGTCTTGAAGATAAGTATGCTGAACAAACCACCCTCCTCTCAGAGAAAGAAGCTTAGATTGCTCATCTGAGATCTTTATTATCTTTGAAAGAAACTGAGGCTGCTGAAGCTATCCATCTCCGTAGTCAACTATCCATAGTGGAAGCCGCAAATGCTGCCAAGAGCACTGAGGTGAGGGATTTAAAAGAAAGAAACTTTGCGCTTGAAGGAGAGAAAGATGCTTTGTCTGAGAATGTCGCAACTCTTGAGTCCATGACCACTTCGAAAGAGACTGAGTTGGCGTCTCTTACTGCTCAGGTTGCTCAGCTTACTTCTGATCTGTCTGGCTTTCAACTTTCACGCGATGAACTGAGTTCTAAAGTGGTCTTCTTAGAATCAGAGAGGGATAGGCTTGTTGATCAGGTAATCAGAGATTTCTTTTTGTCTTCCATTATACCTTGTTTTTATTTCCGTGACTAATAATTTATCTCTTTCCTCTTTTTTTAGAGTTCCTTATTGGAGTCTGCGTTCGAGCTCTTTAAAGAACGCATGAAAGCCATGCAAGATGAGAAAGCAAAAGTTCTGGGAAATAGGGTTGCGGAATTGGATGCTCAGCTTTTGGAAATGGCTGCTCACCTTGATGAGGAGTTTTACCCTCACTTCCTAACCACTATATCCAGACGACGATGGATCTTGACTCACGGACTCAAACTTGTTCTCCTGAAATGCTTATAGTCTCTTGAGTATCTTTAAGCTTTGGGGCAGGCCATCGGTTGTGCAGTTAATAAGGGTATCCAGGATGGCCTGAAGGCATGGGTTGATGATGGGAAAGTTGGGAGGGATTTGTCCATGATCAAAGCTTATAATCCTTTCGCGGAAGCTAAATACATTGATGTCGTTAATGCTCTTAGCACTGTTGATTTCTCTCTGCTTTCTGAGTTAAAATCCAAGAAAGATGCAAGCATGGTTGATCTTATGGATTCCCTTCATTTGGAGGGACCTTTAGCTGAAATCCCCAGAGCGAAAGACCTGTAACCATCCTCGGAATAGCTTATGCTTCCCCTCTATAGACCGAAAGACAACGTAGTCCTTGGGGAAACTTCCTTACCCTTTTTCCTTTAAGTTGTCCACTCGTGGGTTCAAAGAGTCAGGGGAGAGATTAAAGAGAAGCGTTTGTCACTCACGGACGTTATGTTTCCTCTTGCTGAGCCCTTATCTTTAAAGAGTTTGATTGGCGAAGATAGTAAGTCTGCTACTCCTGTAACAACGGAACCCATCACTACTGTTTCTACAACTTTTACATCTTTTGAAGTTGTTCATCCTCTTTTAATCTCCAATGACCAAGCTTTGGATACGGAACCGAATGATACAGACCCTCCTGTCGTGACCTTTGAGAAAGAAGAGTTAGCTACTTCTCCGGAGTAGTTGAGTCTACCGCTGTGACTAAGCTTCCCACTGCTTTGTATACCCTAAGTTCCTATCTCCCCTTTTTTTGTATCTTACTGCGGCCGTATGTGGCCTTTTTGTGGCGGTATTTGTACTTTAAACAATCTGTGCATTAGGTTACATTTGTGACCGCTGGTTGGACAACGGTGTTTGTATTATAACACTTTAATAATTTTATGTTTTGCTAATGTGTTTTGGTTGCTATCATTTAATATCACTCTTATACGTTTGTGACGATAGTCTTAGCAGAATGTTTACGGGTCATTTTCCCAACATTGGGTTTGTAATACCTCTTATGTAATTGAGTTGATTGTTAGGTTACTCATTCCTTTATTATACGGGATAATGTTTACACGGGGTCATGCTGCTTTGCGTGCGCGTCTTACCAATTCATGTAATAATCAAGTACCTTTGCAAAGTAAAAAGTAAATAAAAATTTAAAGTAAAAACTTGTGAAGGTAGCTAGGCTTTACTTTTTCATTCCTTAAAACTTAAAGACATTACAATAAAGAAAGTTCAGGCAGTTCCTTCTCCACTGCTTTATCTTGCGTGGGAGAGGTGCTTACATTTCATGCACATAACATTTCTTAAGGTTACAGATGTTCCATGTTCGCGGCAGGGTGTTCCCGTTGCGGTCTCTAAGTTTGTACGCTCCTTTTTCTAATGCTTTCGTGACCTTATATGGTCCTTCCTACTTAGGTCCGAGCTTGCCTCCATCTTCCGCACGGCTTGCTTCGTTGTTCCGGTAGACAAGGTCTCCCGGCCTAAAACTTGTGTTGCAAACCCTGGCATTATAATATTTTTCCATCTTCGCTTTGCTATTTGCTTCCTGAATTGCTACCTGCTATCTTCTCTCTTCCAAAAGGTCTAAGTTGATTTCCAAGGCCTCATCGTTTTTTATCATATCAACTTTCGCGGTTCTTAAGGTTGGAATGCCAATCTCTACTAGGATTACCGGTTCTATTCCATACGTCAGCGAGAATGGCGTTTCTTCATGACTTGACTTGATCATAGTGCGATGTGCCCATAAGATATGTGAGATTTCTTCCAACCAGTTTTTGCTTCTTTCGTTTAACCGTGCATTGATCCCTTCACCTAAACTCCTGTTTGCCCTTTCTACAAAACCATTGGCTTACAGATGCTTAACGAAAGTGAAGCACTGGTGGATACATAGCTTTTCGCACCACTCTTTGAATGGGTTATCCCTGAACTGCTTTCTGTTGTCTGATATTATTTCTCCTGGTAGACCAAATCTGCAAACTATGTTGTCCCACACAAACTTCTTAATCTGGGATCCCGTTATAGTCGCCATAGATTTTGCTTCTATCCACTTGGTGAAGTAATCAATTGCCACTATCAGGATCTTGACTTTACTGGGACCCTCTGGGAAGGGTCTGGCTATGTCAATCCCCCATTTATGAAATAGCCATGGAGATGTGATGGGTGTCAGATTCTGCTGTGGGTTCTTTGGCACGGGGCGGTGAACTTGGCAGCTACTGCATTCCCTTATCAATTTCCTAGCGTCTGCGTTCATAGTTGGCCAGTAATACCCTGATCTTAAAGCTCTTGCCACCACAGATCTTGGACCGCCGTGCATGTTGTATTATCCTTCATGGATTTCTCTCAAAATGTAGTTTGCCTGCAGCGGCCCAACACATCGCAACCATGGCCCAAGGAAGGACCTTTTGTACAGTATTCCGTTTGTCATGGCATATCGACCTGCCTTGTGACGTATGGCTCTTGCCTTCCTTTTTTCTTTTTGAAGAATTTCCTCTGTGAGGTACTCATAGATTGGAGTCATCCATGTGTGTCCTTCTTCTTCTACTACCGCTAGCACTTCCCTTTCATCTATTGATTTTTCCTTGAGTTCTTCTACAATTACTCGCTTGCTTAGGTGGGCGAAGCTGGTAGATGACATCTTGCTTAGCGGGTCTGCTTTTTTGTTCTCTCCTCTAGGTACTTGTTTAATGGAGAATTCCTTGAAAGTGCTGGTAAGGTTTTTGACTTTCTCTAAGTATTTGATCATGCCTGGCTCCTTTGCTATGTAAGTCCTATTTACTTCATATTCAGCTTCGTTATTGGTACCGTCGAATCTGAATCTTAAAGCATATGTGAATTATGTTCCTTTCGGACTCATAAGTATCAGGCCGACTCTAGAACCGTCTACGCATGATGAGCCATCTATGAATAATATCCAAGGATCCAGAAGTTCTTATTTTTCCTCCATGGGTGTATCCATGGAGTCGTCTTCCAGACGCTCCACAATGAAATCCGCTAGAATTTGTCCCTTGACTGACGTTCTCGGTCTATAATGAATGTCATGTTCTTCTAACTCAAAGCTCTATTTGAGCAGCCTTACTGTAACCTCCGGGTTTGACAGTATCTGCTTTATTGGTTGGTCTGTGATTACAATGATCGTTTGTGCCTGGAAATATCTTTTTAATCGCTTGCTAGCACTTACCAGAGCAAGTATTAGCTTTTCCATTGGAGTGTACTTAATTTTCGGACCCTGTAATGCACGGCTAACAAAGTAGATAGGCATTTGTTTCCTGTCCCTTTTCATCATTAGGACCGCACTAATGGCTTCCTTTGCAGCCGCCAGATACATGACTAGTTCCTTTTTTTCTTTTGGTGTGGTTAATATGGGCAATTCTGCTATCGATTTTTTCATTTGCTTTTCTGCCTCCGCGGTCCATTAGAAATCGCTTTTCTTTGTGCACTTCTTTAGGGTTTTAAAGAATGGAAATGATTTTTCTGTTGATTTAGACAGAAATCGATTTAAGCTTGCCAACTTCCCATTTAGTTTTTGTACGTCCTTCAAACACTTTGGAGATGGTAAATTGAGGACTGCTTTCACCTTGTTTGGATATACTCTTAATCCGTCCGCATTTACTTTGTACCCTAGGAAGGTGCCTTCTCTCATCCCAAAGGCATATTTTTTGGGGTTTAACTTCATGTTTATCTCTCTAAGGGTCTTGAACGTTTCTCCTATGTACCTGATTACTTATTGTTCCGTACGGCTTTTAATGACTAGGTCGTCCACATATACTTCAAAGTTCTAGCTAATTTGTTTCTGGAAAGCTTTATCCACTAATCGTTGATAAGTTGCTCCAGCATTTTTTAGTCTGAACGACATCTTTAAGTAACAAAATATTCCTTGACTCGTGATGAATGTTGTCTTTTCCTCGTCTTTTTTTGCCATTTGTATTTAATGGTATCCTTTGTATATGCGTCCAGGAAACATTTTAACGGATATCCGCAGAGGGACTCTACCTTCCAGTCTATTTCCAATAGCGGATAGCCATCTTTGGGGCACGCTTTATTCAAGTCCTTAAAATCTATGCACATTCTCCAATTGTCGTCGTGCTGTTTCACCATCACCGGGTTTGATAACCAACTGTGATAATGGACTTCTTTCATAATGCCAGCGTCCACCAGTTTCTTGACTTCTTCATAGATTGCCTTATTTCTCTCAGGTGCTTGCCCCCTTTTCTTTTGTCTAACGGGTAGACATCCTTCATGAATATTTAGCCTGTGCTCTGCTATGTGACGCGGGACTCCAGTCATATCCGCTGGCTTCCAGGCGAATATATTAAGGTTGCGTTTTAGCAGACCGCACATCTCCTTCCACCCTTCTTCTATTAAGGTAGAGCCTATTGCTATAGTTTGTTCCAGATATTCTGGGTGGATTGCTACCTGAATTTTTTCTTCTGTAACTTGGTTGATTACGGGTTGCGGTACTCCTGGTCCTGAAACCATTGTGCATTCTAATGGAATAATCCTACTGCTTCGTAATGTGACCATTCGCCTGTCACTAGGAATTTTAGCATTCTGTGAGCTGTAGACGGAACTGCCTGAATTCTCCTTGCTCCTAGCCTCCCTATGATTCCGTTGTATGGAAATGGTGACCTTACAATCATGAAATTCATCCATTCGGACGTTGAATGTTCCTCATCGCCTATTTTTACAAGCAGCGATATTTGCCCTAGCAGCCATATTATTTCTCCACTAAATCCGACCAGTGGCGTGGTTGCGGGAACCATTTGGCTTCTGACCTCCGAGCGGAACCTGTTGAAGCAATGTTCATACAGGATCTCTGAAGAGGAACCTTCGTCCACATACATGCGGTGGACGAAATGTCCCCCCATCTAGACCTTAATAGTCATGGGACCCTCCGTCCCATCTTCTTCCCCTAAAGGCAGAAAATATATTACTGACCCCCGAGAGAAAGTTTGGGTAATCCTTTGTCTGGCTACCTTCTGCCATGGTTGTACCATCAGTATCGCTAGTGGCTTGTCCTTTCCTGAAGTTTCCCCCTTTTTGCTGCCTTTGCCTGGTCCTTTCCATTGCTTTGCTTCAATTCCTTGATTAAATGTAACAGCTTTCCTACTTTAAGCATTTCCTCAATTTGCCTCTTCAGGTGCATACACTCATCGGTGGTATGTCATACTTCCCCATGAAACTCATAGAATTTGCTAGCAAACCTTTTTTCTACCGGGGTTGTCATTGGCGGAGGGGGTTTGAATTTTCCTTTATCTAAAGCTAAAATTTCTTTTGGCATTTTTGTGAGGAGAGTGAACCTGTCATGTTTTTGCTTCGACCTTTGTTGTTCCGGAAGCCTCCTTTCTTGAAGTTTTGCTTCTTTTCAGCTTCTTGTTGTTTCCATGACGGAAATGACTTCTTCCGCTCGCGATTAGAAGCCGCCACCTCTCCTATGAGGAAGGTTGTGGTCACCCTCATCATTTCGTCCACCGACTTTGGAATTTTATCATGTAGACGCTTGATTAATTCAAGGTTGGTGATTCCATGCATAAATCTTGAGATTTTCATGCATTCTAGAGCTCCCTTCACGTCCCTACATTCGAGCTTGTACCTCCGCACAAATTCTTCCATGGATTCCCCATATCTCTGCTTGATGTTGTGAATTTTGACCGGATCCTTGATGCATTTTTTCTGCTGGAGGTAATTCTCTAGGAATGCTTTCTTTAAGTCATCATAACTATCAATGGATTCATGGGAAAGGTCATCAAACCATACTCTTGCATTTCCAGTAAGTGTGGAATTGAACATATGACACCACGTCGGCATTGCCCAGCGTTCCGTCTTAGCGGCCGCTTGGAAGATTTTTAGATGATCTTCTGGATCTTCACTTCCGTCATATGTCTTAATGTGACTGGGCATTTGGGTTTTTGGAAAATCAAAATAACTGGTCCGGGGAGTGAGAGGGTTTGTTTCTTCACATACCCATGGCTAGGACAGATTATCCTCGATGCTCGACTTCTGTCTCTTTAGTTTTGATTACCAATTTCCTCCTGCGCTATCTTCACTTTCTGACAGTGCTTCCATCCTTCGTGAGGATGTTCTTTTGTTATGACGTTTTTCAAAAGCAAACTCCGTTTCTCTTGAGCGAGAACTCTGGTAACAGCTTTCAGTGTCTTTGCGGCTACTGTGGTATGACTATCGCCTCGAATCGTCTGAGTATGCAGACATACTTTTCCTCTTGTCTCCGAGCATGTGGAATACTCCTTTCTCTAGTCTTTTAAACACTGTTTTTCTTTCCGAATCTTTCTTCCTTGGTGACTCAGAACGGCCGCGCCTTGGTTCAGGGCTTCTGGACACGCTGCGAACACGTCTAGATCCTAGCCTTTTCTTGGAGTCCTTTCTTCTGCTTGGTGTCCCTAACTCAAAGTGTTGTGAGACTTCCTCAAAGTTAAGAGAGATTTTACTGCCTTGAGCTTTTCTTGTTGCACCTTCTCTTGGTTCACTTTTTTGGCTATGATTGGTAAAAGCTGATGGTAATTCCTGTCGCAGTACTCTCGCAGGGCTGCGTCGGAAGCAGGCCTGCCCAAGACTTGCGAAACTTGCTCCTTCCCTAGTGTATTCCCTATAGCGGACGTGGGTTGGCTAAGGAGAGTTTGCTCGTTAGTGCTCTTGATGATTATTTTAGGAAACGCGGTTGTATTCGCGGTCTCACGGATGGCGTCAACTTGTTAGTACAAAAAGTGTGATGGGGGTATGAGTTGGGCTTAGATCGCTTGTTGGGCTGAACCTCCAAGCTATTTTCGAATTGGATCTTGTACTAAACAAAGTGATTGATGATGATTCCCTACACCAATGATAGAGAACCGTTAGCCTTACCGTGGTGAGGGGCCCCACGATTGGACTCCGGCGTAAGTGTAAGTATTCATGTTGTCAGAGAATATGTGTGTGTTAAAAAGGTGTCAGAAATTCTATATCTTATGGTGTGTCAGAGGACTCCTATTTATAGGGGAGTCTAGTACTAGGGTTTCCTAGTATTTCGCTTGTAACTGTTAGTGGCCAGAGTGGGACCCTTGTCGGGCAAGGGTCCGCTCGTAATCGTGGTTGCGGACGTAGATTGCCTTCCGCAAGTTTGTTGTGGAAGTGTCTTATCTGCGTGCATCTTGAACCGTCCGGGCCGCAGCCAGCTTATCTTCTCGGCTTAGTGGCAGCTCACGCGTTTTGTCATGTTGGGTCGGGGCCCAAATGTGTATAGTATGAAATAAGCCTGTTTTTCATACTATAAGTCATCAACCCGAAAGTGCAAAAATTCAAAATGTTTGGGTTTTATGTGCAAAGCTTTTTGTTCAAGCCGGATAATTTTTGATGTCATTAGCCCAAAATCTAAGAGAGTACAAACTAAAAGTAAAAAAGAAAAATTGGAACTTACCCGAAATAGATATCAACAAGCTAGAGAAAAAGGTTAAGGCTGGAAGTGGTGTGGTGGTAGCAACTCGTTTAAGTCACGTATTGTCAAGTTTAAAGAACATCTAGACAAATCTGACTAAAGTACGATTCGAATATTTTTATGGACAATAACAAAGCCTTCTAAACTCTTATTAGTAGATTGTTTTATGGAAATCATAAGGCAGCATATATATCACTCGTTTAGGCAGGGGCGGAGCCAGAATTTTTAGTTAGGTGGGGGGGACTGTATTTAATGGAAGAAGTCATAATGATAAGGGAGACTCAATGCAAAAAACTATTAAAAAACATATTGTAATATAGATAATTAATGAATAAATAGGCTGATTAGGGACGCCTCAGCACCCACTAGCCCCCTTACTAGCTCTGCCCCTGCGTTTAAGGAAATACTTTAGATTCAAGCATCGTTGTTGTTATAAATCATTGTTGAACGAACATGGATAATAAGACAGCTTATACCGATAAAAGAATTTTTTTTTAAGATGTACGTATGTACTCGTATCTTACAAGCTTAAGTGGCAAAATGTTGATTGGTGTGATTTTCTTATGGGTTTTTCTATCTTGTGCCCTAGGGGCACATGATAAGAAGGCCAAAAGTACATAAAAAGTACACATGGTCTCACAGAAAAGTATACAATGATTCACATTTTGTGGATCCTTGTGTACTTTTCTGTGGGACCCTGTGTAATTTTTACCTTCTTATCATGTGCCCCTAAGGCATAAGATATAAAAACCCTTTTCTTATTTGTGGAAAGATGATACTAAGAGGGTGGAATATGGTGGCTAAATGTATCTCTTCACTTTGGCCTTACAGCCTGCCACACCAGCATCTCACTCTCACTCAAAAATACTCATTCATTCATAACACACCCTTATCTCTTCACTTTGGCCCCACCACCCATAATTTTTTTTTCTTCATTTTTCACACAAACATAATTTATTTCATTAAAAATAAAAATACAATACATAAACATAAAAACATACTAAACATAAAAACATACTAAACATACTAAACCTAAAATAAAAATATGAGACATAAACAAATTAAACGATACGAAACATAAAAACATAAAAATACGAAACTAAATTAAGCGTCTGGATATTTTCTCATTATTTCAGCTTGTTTCTTTTCAATGATGGCTCGTTTTGCAGGCGGCAACGACGAAGGATCGAGCATGAGAAACTCCAGCTCTCTACACTGCATCATCGCTAGTTTTTTTTCTCTCTTCGCCTCGTACGCTCTTTCAGCAGCATCACATTTACGTCTATAATCCTGATAAACAAGTGACGATACAGACTCCGATTGGCTTCCCCCGGCGCTCGACGTGTCAACCGATTTTTGCTTTTTCAGGGCCTATTATTTGCCGGCAGGACGCTCTCTTGGATCAGGACCAAATAGCTCTTGGAGATTATCTTCATCAATCGGCTCCGCCGCATTCCATTTGGGGTAATTTTTCAAAATATTCCACACGTGATCACATTGAAATTTTTTACCACATCGCTTTAGATAACTTGTCTTTGCATTCTCGACCAAGTCAGCCTCACTTTCTCCGCTTTTACGAGTTAAATGTTTGTAAATAGCGTTGAACCTTTGGCAATCACCGTGCATCCTCGTCCATTTTCCCGTCATCATATTTTTGGTACGAGGAGCTATTGTTCGCGAGTTAAAATCTTCCATAATCAGGTTCCAATAAACGTCATCTTGTTGGTCTTTTCCGATATTGGCGTCCTGAGAGTGCTCGATCCAAGTCTCGGCTAGCAAGATTTATTCGTTGCGATTCCAATGGGTAATCGCTAGCTTTGCTGCCATGTCATCATCATAGCCCTCGTCCAAATCGACAAGGGTTGTTTCCTCGTATTTTGTTGTCTACTCCTACCATCACGGGGATCTTTGGCTTGTGGTACTTTGAATGGTGGTTGTGATGATTGTTGTGAAAAATAATGCGGTTGTGATGATTGTTGTGAAAAAAATTGTGGTGGAGTATTTCTTGGATTCGAGTAATTTTGGAAGTCGTATTGTTGTTGTTGATGATACGCCAATTGTGAGTGATAAGCTTGATGACATTTGCGTTTCAAAAGGAGGATACGGTTGCGAGGAAGAATTTGAGTTTTGTGAACCTGTGGTAGAGGGATTCGATTGGTTCAGAGAAGATGAGTATTGTTGCGGGTTGGAGTTGAGAAGATGGGTAAAGTAACCCGGTTCATTTGGTGGTTGAGACATTTTTTTGGTAGAGAAAATGTGATGAGATATTGAAAGTATAAGAAGTTTTTGGTAAAGAATTGTGTGTTAAAATGTTAAAATGAAATGCTATTTATAGTGAAAAGTGAGTATTAATTAAAAAAAAGGTTTAAAATCAATATTTTCGACTGTTGCATTTAAAAGCCAACGGCTAAATTGTTATATCCTTTTGTCGTATTTGACTCGTCTACACGACAAGATACCACATTTTTTGAAGTGGCGAGCGAGGTTGGTATGGTGGCGAGGCCAATGGCGAAGCCACGTAGGATGTGGCGAGCCTTCTTCGTTGCCATACTCCACCCTCTAACTTGTCTCATATTAAGCGTTTATAATGTTATTTTAGGATGTTCTATAATAAGTGTGTATGTTGTATATTTTCAACCAATGAGAGAATATTTTATTGGTAGATATGATATTTGATTGGTGAATAGTGTAGTTAGTAGAATTTCTTAAAACGTTGTACATTATTAAAATGAACATTTAATATGTGATTGATGAAGTAAATTTTTGCAAGAAAGTGAAAATCCATCAAACTAAGGTAAAATTACCACAACTAATGGGCTTGTGTCTCAAATGGTACCCTTTGTTGTGTGAAAAGCTCCCCAACTAAATGGTTGTAGGTTCGAGTTCTGCTTAAGACATGTGAAATAGATTTGTTTTATTATGAGATAGTTAGTTACCGTTCAAAATAAATAAATAAATAAAGGTAAAATTACCACAACCTCCAAACACAGCAAATGTACTATATTGTGCGCTAACTTATTGCAACCATTATAGAGGACGAATCCTTAGAGTTTGTTCTAACAAGTATTTATTTTTTTATCTATGTATAGAGAAATCCTATTTATAGCTAGGTGGTAAAATAAATGAACTTAATATGGTTGAACAATAAAACAAAAGTGCACGCAATGCAGTACGAGGGTAGGTTGATCCATCAAGTTTTCTTTCATCCTTTTGCCATATGGTGCAAGATTATTAAATTTTCAATAAAAGCAATTTGGAAAGTAACAAAATTCAAGTTTTGCCTTAACTTCTTTTCTTATTTTATTTTGTGTTTTTTACCGAATTAACCCGTTGGGAAGCGTGTTTTCTCGCAGAGACCCATGAACACTGACATTTCCAAAATAACCTTGTACATCGCGCTACTTTTGTAGCTATGACCTCGATGTACACGTGTATGGCCAAGATTCAATCTAGCATTTTACAAAAAAAAAATTATATATGCCACGTCATTCATCGCGCAGATACTGTAGCGATCTTTTTTTTTTTAGCATTGGAAAATGTGCGATACACCCCTTCCATTTCGACTATTGTATTTTCTGGCTAAACTTAGTCTATTGTTCGTGACATCTGATGGATCAACATGATAATAAACTAATATTGAAAAAAAAATGCCTTTCTAAAAAAAACTCATATATAAAACGAAATCATTGAAAGTCCTCCTTTGCAAGGATCATTAATAGCTCATCAAGGCACCATGTAGAATTTGCATAGTTCTATGACAATATAACTACAGAAATCTTCGATTCTGTAATTGATTTATGAATTGGATTAGATCAAAAGTTTTGTTACAATTAATATTGCACAT
>BQNB010030112.1:0-52092 GCA_026074375.1 Tanacetum coccineum
CTCAAGTAGTGCATGAACATATCCTGATGGTTAAACATTTTTGACAATAAGCTTCCCTGAAACCCATATGTTAACCATTTCTTGAATCTTCAATTCTGTAGGCTCTATGTAATGATCACTGATGAAGAAAACTAAGTATAACGAACTTGATGCTGAAGTAGAATAACCTAAACTTGTATCTTATGTCTTGTACTATCCACATGACTTTAAACGTATACCCAAAACCAATGTATAAGGAGACCGCAATCTCTTGACAAATTTTCTCATCTTCTATGAGACACATAACCAAAGTGATAGCAAATGTGAGCATTGAGCACCATAAGTAAAATCACACACCTTTGCTAGATTTGTCAATTCTTCGTCACATCGTTTCTAAGCACGAACAAGTTATCTTCAAACTGTAATACCCACTTAAAAATATGATAAGAACACAAACCTAAATAATTCCACTTCATCGTCAAATAGATGATAATTAACCTTCTTCGTAACCAATTATAGCAAATAATAACTAGCCTTTATAAACCTGTTGAGAATATGTAAAACAAAAATCCAATCTATTTGTCCAAGAACCATCTGAACAAACTATCAATCAAACTTGTGTGTGTGTTGGAACCAATATGTTTCAAAATCAACAACTAAAAATCCAAAACAAACGAACTTGGTTTTCTTAGTTCTGTCCAATATCCTTCCTTGTGTGTGTCGCCCGATATTTGTCATAACTGACAGTACAAACATCCTTCACTGTCCGATATCGGCTCAAACTGGCAGTACTAACTTTCATTGCCAGCAGTATTAAAATCAAACAAGCAATATTAATCCAACTGTCTGTTTACGCTAATAGTATTAACTTACTCCATATCAGTGGCAGTAGTAATACTCAAAACTAGCAGTACAAACGCTTCAATCCAATGCACTTGAATCCAAGTGGATTAAACCTTCCCCTCAAATCAAGCAGTATTAACGAACACCAAATAACATTAACCCATGACAACAGTACTAACGTTTCAATGACATCAGTACTAAAAATACAAAAATAGTACTAACTAAATCATAGCAGTACTAATGAAAACAGCTAGCAATACTAACCAGTGTATTTAGCTTTCAAATCAACAACATGAACACCATCTACATAACCCTTAACGACTATCATTTTTACCCTATTTTCGAGTAAAGAAACTCTAATTCTTAGGGTTTGTACCAATAACAACTGCAAATGATTAGGGTTTGAATGGAACACCAAGCCGCTACGCGACCTTCTTAATTCTTTGTCAACAACCATCGTCCTGCTACTTGTCTCTTGGATTGAGTTAGGGTTTGTAAAAACCCTAATGTACATTCTCTTCTTCACGTTATTCAAGCAGCAACAACATCTTGAATCGTTTCTGTTTGTACATCTAAAACAGAAAACACAACTTGTTGCTTCTTCATGATGTCGTCTTCAGAATCTATGTTGACTCATTTTTTTTACATATGCTACCATGCTTCCCCTTGAACGAAACATATAAACCCTTGTCGAATAATGAATTATCTTTTTTTAAGTATAAAGACAACACTTTAAAGTGTCGCAAAAAACCCTAAATTCGCCAGATTCGATCATAACTTATAACAGGAGCACGAACCTTCTTTCCATCATGAACATGACTTCAAAACAACCTTGTAACATCCTAGATCGAGAGCCACGAGGCTCTGATACCACATGTTGAAGATTAAATAAGCATTGATAATCTTCTAGGACTGTTTAAGCCATCTAGGATATAATAACATTGAACATGGAATAATGCATAGCGGAAATAACATAATGAACAAAGTTATTCAACAAGGTTTTACCAAACATTCCAAGCCCCAATATTATTTGATCAGAACAACACGGTTACATCAATGAACTATAACAGGGATCATAAGATCCTTGAGGCTAAACTACATATGGCGTCTACATCTTTATGCATGGACACACACACACACACTTTTCTTGGTGTTTACATCTTTAACACACACAAAACAATATGTAGGGATCTCTTTATATAGTAGAGTCCATCTAGATTTACAAGGGAAAACATAATTGTATAAGGAAACTAAATCTTTTAAACTAAATCTTTATCTTCAAGAATCATATCTTTTGGAATCTTTTATCTTTTGTAGAATAAACTCCACCAGCTTGTAGAATTCCATAATGCTAGATTCAGTCCTTATGTTTTATTCTTGTTTTGTCTTATCAACTCAAATATAATTCCCAATAAATAATAATACTAGAATTATACTAAACAATTAAACGATGAGAAATATGCTAAAAATTATCTAAAAGATTTATAAGACGAAAATACTTGCTAAGTGACGTGAAAAGTTTATTAAATGTGAATTAAACCACAAATCTAAATAATCAAAGATTTTTAATCAATTAAACATTTTTCAAATCCACACTTAATTTCCAATTCACAATATCACTTAACAAACACTAATTAAACTGCTCACTAAGCATAACCATCAAATAAGCAAAGCTAAACATTTTATTCTAAGCTATACTAATAAATTAAAAAAGGATAGAAAATAGAACCGAATTGAAGACCCGCAATTAAACAAATACCACCCGATTTATTTTGCTAAAGCAAATAATCAAATTCGGTCTAGCTAAATAAACCCTTAAGCTCCACGCCTCATGAGTTGACCGGTACCATAAGCAACACAAAAATAAGCAAACTATTAAGATTAACACATTTTATTACATTTGCAATTTACTAACACTCAACATAGGCCCAATCCTAATCCAAATGCATGCCCAATTAAAATCAAATATGGTCCAATAATCATAAAACAAACGCTGCCCAATAGAAAGTCTACAAACTAAACACAAGTCCTATAACACCCCGTATTTTAGAGTCATTGACGACGTCAATAAATATACTATTTATTTTTAGTATTGTACGCGTTTGTTTAAAATCGTAAACGTTAAGTTAAATCGCGTACGCCAAAAATTATCGTTCAATGTAAACGGGCATCAAACAATTAAATGTTTACATTAATCAAGTATTAAGTAATTATTTTGATGATAATTATTAACTTTGTTCATTTTTATTTTTATTGGTTACGTAAATTGGCTACGTTTCGCAATAAAATACGTTTAGGCATACCCGGAACCACCAAAACTTTTCTACGCTTCAACAAATACCCACTTTTATACCCAATACATAAAAGTTACATAATATTATCACACATATCATTCCATGGCCGGATTTATAAGGATAGACCAAGAAAATGTGTCAAAAATCAACAACTTGCAATTGTACATACATTAACACATTAAGTTTTATGTCCCCTTGACCAAGACTAACCATTCTTGACCAAGGACTCCCCTAAGACCCTCAATGTGTTCCCTTGACTAGTCATGGAGATATATAATACTTGTATAAGTGATATTACACACACACTCTTCATTTGCAAGGTGAAAATCAAACAAATACTCCCTTTGTCACTCATATAAGCCACGGCTCAAAACCCTCTATACAAACAATCCATACAAAATTTTCCTACAACATTTACACACATCCTACAATAATATCTAAGGTTAACTAAGAAGGTTTGGAAGCTTGGTTAAGAGTTTTCAAGTATTTAAGCAAGTATTACAAGATTAAGTTTTCTTTAGAAAACTAGGATTTTCAAGTCTTGCAAGCTTTGGTTTAAAGTCTAAACAAGGGTTTAGCACACATTTTTCATCATCATACATCATCACTAAGGTTACCTAAAACCTTTATCTTTTCATTTTCATGATTATATGTATATATGATGTTTACTTAGCAAAATCACCATTATGACCTTTTTAACATGTAAAATGTATTTTTACTCGTGGTTATGAATTTGTGAACTTATACACAAGATATGTTATTGATAGCATCATGTTAAAATGGACACATAAGTATTTTACACTCTTGGTTAAGCATAAAAAGTGTATGTACAAAATTAGGGTTTTAAAAGCTTTTTAATATGTTACAAGTAAAAGTATGGCAAATGGTATGTTAATCTTGTTTATGGACTTTTGGTTATGATATATGAACACTAAATTAAGGTTATAATAGAAGTATAACTTTTGTACACCTTTGGTTAATGCATAACAGGGTTATGTATAAACTTGTTAAATAAAGGTTACTTAAGAAAGTATTAAATTTAAAAGAGTTGTTATGGACTTGTTGTCATGGACTTTTGGACAATTATGGATTAGTGGACTCTAATATATGTATGACATATAATATATATGGTATAGAATACTTGTGGTAATTTACAAAGTTAAAAGTATAAAAACAAAGGTTAAATATGGACTTAACAAAGTCATTCAATATTTCTGTCAAAAATTCGTATAAAAATATATTTGTTTTATATTTTTATAAAATACTACATCTCAAGACGAATCCGGGCATGTAAGAAACTTGAAAAACGGATAAATAACGAAAACGTTACGGTAAAAACAAGTTATACGATAAATAAACGGATTTATAAAGGAATTTTTATAAAAATTATATAAAAAAGCAAGTTTAGTATTTTTAACATATTACACATATTTTTAAGATTCTAAAATGATAAGAAACGAAAATTTTCAATTAATAACAAATGAGTTATGAATTTCGCGAGTTTACGACAATTAATACTTTTATAAAACTATTTTTATAAAAGTTACTATTCATGACAGAAACTTTTATTTTTGTAAACCTCATAAATCAATAGAACATTCAATTACGAGAACGTGCTCGAATAAATCGCTAAAAACGGAGCTATAACGAAGAAAATACGACGTATACGAGTTTTACGACAACAAAAACGATATACGCGAACTTATGATCTGGTGTGAACAGTAAAAGTTACTGTTCACCAGTAGGTCCAAAATTTGAAAAAGTCAAATTTTGATAACTCAACTTAATACGAAAACGTGAGCGCAATAAACACCTCAAACGGACTTGAAACGTGAAAGTTACGCCAGTTTTACTAAAACAGTAATTATAAACGTTTTAACTTATTTAACACAATTTTACCAAAACAATTAGATGGTGATCTAGCTATGTAGAATTGTATATACAACCTTAATTTAAATAGGTTGCATCTAACGATTTGCGTGACCCATTATCTGTGATATTTGGATTATCAGTAACTCAAGGTGAGTTCATAGCCCCACATTTTTACGATTTCAATGATTTATAACTTTAGAGTGGAAACATGCTTTGTTTTATAAATTGGACGCAAGTGTATATTTTATATTGTTTACGTGTTTGCCTAAGTAGCGATAACCCAAGTTGAGCCCATTATCATGAACTGTCAATTGCATAGATGTAGTTGTGAATTATATTATGTGAGCGCGAATGTTATGAATAGATCTATTTGGGATAGACATCCTCGTTCGGGTGATTAGCTATCACCGGGAACGAATGTTATAGCATGTCGGATTTAAGATGTTTAGGGTTGAACATCTGATCGGGCAGAATAGCAATATTTATTATTGCGAATATAATTGTCGAGCTTCAGTGTCATGAGCTTAGGAAAATGTAATCGGATTTTGTGATGTCTGCATCTGTTGCTTTATCACGGGGAAAGTCTTGCGGTCCTGCATATTATAATTTACTAACCTATGAATTCACCAACATTTTTGTTGACGTTTTAAAGCAATGTTTTCAGGTGGTCAATAGGCACGAGGTGTCAGGGATACATTGGTGACACTGGTTATCACGTTAAAGAATTAGATGTAATATATTTTGGGAAATGTATTGTCAATCTTTGTAATATCAAACACTAAACAAGTAAAGCTGCATGCTTTGTGTAACAAGTCTTTTATCAAATCCAATGTATCATTTTAAACGACTTTTTGTCGTTCTTATATATCTTGTGCTATTGATCTGAGAAGTAACACGCCCCGGATATCCTTATTCCGCTGCGACCCAATTTGGGGGTGTTACAGATTGGTATCAAGAGCCAAGGTTATAGAGAACCAGGTCAAATGTTTTTGCTGGACTATAACCGTTTTCAAACATTGCATTCATACAAAGGGGTTTTTACGGGACACACATTATTTGTTGCATTAGTTGGTTATACTAGATGCATTCATAATTGATATATGTGTTTATAAAATATTACGTATATTGCAATAAGAGCCGTATATAATATACTCATATAAGTTATTGCTGCTAGTCACAGCAGTCATGTCAGCTGATTCCGTAGTTACCTATACTTCTGTTCACTCTGAGGCACGATCATGGAGTATCCCATCTGAGGATCCTTACGAGGAGGCTGCCAGACAGTTACTAGAGCAGGCACCACGTTCTCTAGAGTATGTACCTGATCCCATAGAGCTGGAGGATCATGTACCAGTGTACATTCCTAAGCCTGAGCACCCTAAGGACTTAGTGCCAGCTGAGGATGAGGCACCTATAGAGGCATACATTACTGAGGTTGCTTCTGCACCTCCACCACCACCATCCTTTTTACCCTCACTTATCCGACCCCCACGTACTAGAGCAGCCATGGCTCAGATGAGAGCTGCAGCACCATCCACCTATCATCCACTACTCCCATCAGGGACACCACCATTGTTACCTATACCACTACCTGCACCATCCACTAGCCGCAGAGCTGATATTCCCGAGGCTGACACGCCGCCTCGGAAGAGGCTACTACTTACTGCTCCCAGACCTGGGTGTGAGGTTGGGGAGAGTTCTGCTGCTGCTGCTGCGAGACAGCCAGGACCCACTATGGCCCGTAGGGTCGATTGCAGTTCTGTAGACACTGTGGAGACTAGGGTCCGAGATACTGAGAGGAGGATGATGGCCGCCTTAGAGGTGGTCAACTTGAGGGTCAGTTACCAGGTAGATGTTCGCAGTAGAGAGAGTTCGGAGTTTTACTCACGACATCACGATGCCCAGAAGGATCGTGCAGCTGTGAGAGCTGAGATTGAGGTATTGAGGAGAGAGAGACTTGCTTACGAGCAAGAGAGTATGGAGACCCGTCAGGCCTTGGCTAGGTCTGAGGCTTACAGCAGGGCATTAGAGGCACGGGTTACAGTGTTAGAGACTCAGGCGCGTCGCCACGAGTGGCAGCGTCAGGACGCGGATGATCGCGCGACGAGGCATATCATGCGTATTCAGGCTTTGGAGGCTGGAGCACGCGATGACACCTTAGAGGATACTGGTAGTAGTGCCTAGGGTTACTTTTCTACCATATTGTAGCTATACTATATAGCCTGCTAAGTTTTTATGGGTTACTCCCAGCTAGCAGGCGGTATAGATCTTTTGTTTTGATTAGCTATCCGGTATGGATCTTTTGTCTTTTGTTTAGCTATGTTGTATAGCCTACTAAGTATTACGGGTAACTCCCGGCTAGTAGGGCTCTAGGTTGATTTTCATTTTGTAACCTAGCGATAGGGAATCATTGTGTACCAAACAGATCATGTATATTTCCAGATTATATATGGAATGGATGTATTATGTTATGTCGATCTTGTGTTGGTTGTATGTTTCACTGTGTGATGTGATCTTATTTTATTTATGATGCATATGTTATGTCACGTTATGATTGTATTAAAATCTAACGGGTATTGTATTTTCTTGTGATTGAAGAAAATGGCACCAAAACGAACCACAAGGTCAACACCAGTCACACCAACCCCAAATGCAACAACCACCACAACTGTTACTGAGGCACAACTTCAGGCCTTAATTGACCAAGGAGTTGCTGCTGCAATGGCTGAAGCAGAAGCAAGCAGGGTTAGGAATGGCTACAATAGCAATGGTTCAGGACCAAGGCCAGCCCAAACTGCTCGCGAATGCTCTTACTCTGAATTCTTGAAATGCAAACCTTTGGACTTCAAAGGCACTGAGGGAGTTGTCGGACTCACTCGATGGTTTGAGAAAATGGAGTCTGTGTTTAGCATTAGCAATTGCACAGCATCTTGTCAAGTCAAATTTGCGACTTGCACTCTACAAGACGATGCTCTTACATGGTGGAATGCCCATGTTAAGACCACTACTCCCGAAGCAGCTCATGCCATGCCATGGGCAACACTGAAGAAAATGATGACTGATAAATACTGCCCGAGGGGTGAGATCAAGAAGATTGAGACTGAGATGTGGAATCTTAAGGTCAAGGGCACCGATGTGGTGGCCTATAGTCGACGATTTCAGCAACTAGCTTTGATGTGTTCCAGGATGTTCCCAGAAGAGATAGACAAGATTGAAAAGTATATCGGTGGCTTGCCCGATATGATACATGGCAGTGTAAAGGCATCAAAGCCGAAAACCATGCAAGAGGCTATCGAGTTTACAACTGAGTTGATGGATGAGAAGACCCATGCCTATGCTGAACGTCAGGCAGAAAAGGAAAAGGATAGTATGATGATATTCCAGAAACATCTAAACCAACCAAAAATTAAGGAGGGCAAACTCAGGCATGGGCTATTGCTGCAGGCTATGGTGGAAAGGAAGCCTACGAAGGGTTCTAGCCTCTATGTTCAAGGTAATGGCCATCATGAATAGCATGTCCTTGTCCACCTAGTGCAGTAACTGCAATAGGGGGTTGGCCATTGGCCAGGGAACTGTGGATAAGGCCTGCAAACATAACAACAACAACGTAAACAACAAAAACAAACAACTACAGTAACATCAACAATAATCAGCAGGGAATGGTTGACTTTGAGTGTGGTGTCAAGGCCACTTTAAGAAACTGCCGGAAATGAACAACAATGATCGTGGTAATCTAAGCATGGGAATAACAGGCTCCAGCGGAGGTGTATGCGGTTGGAAACTGGGGGGGGCAAACCAGACAGGGTCGTTGGCGGGTACGTTCCTTCTAAACATACATGTTATGCTTAAATTTTATATTTTTTTACTGGTGCCGATAGTGTTTGTATCAACTGCATTAGTTACCTTTGCTTGATATCGTCCCAATTACAACTAGATCATGGTTATAAGTGAGTTAGCTGACGGTAGGATAATTGGGAGTAATACTATATTGATGTGTTGTACGTTAACTTTTTAAAAACATCCGATTCAACATCAACACACTATGCGGTAGAGATGTGTAGTTTCGCCGCGATTAATTGGCATGGGGAGCTGGTTGTCAAAAAATACAGTGCCGTTATCGACGTGCTAAAGAAGATAGTTCGTATCCCCTCCGGAAGCGAAATCCTAATCGTTCGCGGTGGATGATGTATGTGAATGACACAGGCAGCGACTAAACATCTGCTCGTTTTACCAAGGTTCATAACGTATCTGCTAAAAGGATCTCAGTCTTTTTGGCACATGTTACTACAAAGCGAGATCGAAGTCAAATCAGAGAAAGAATAAAGAGCTGATAAAAAAAATAAAAAGAAAGAAAAAAAAAGAAAATAGAATTTTATCATATAAGACTTTTCTTATAAAAAAGAGATAAACAAAAAATTTCACAAATATCCAAAAACACGTAATAGGAACAATAAAAGAGAATAAAAATATTTAGAGAAAGTAAAAGAAAGATTAAAATGAAGCTAAGAGTGAGATAAAATAGAAACAAGAAAAGGAAATAAAAAAAAAAAAAAAAAAAAAAGATAATACGAGAGAAAAGAATGAAAAAATTTAAGTAAAAACTTAAAAAGATAAACATAAGAATAGAGAAAATAGAATAAAAATAGGATAATTAGAGTAGAGAAATAATGAGAAAAAAAAGTAAGAAAAGAGAAAATATATAAATTAGAGAAAGATGCAAAGATAATAAGGAATAAGAATAAGGAGAGGAAGAATTTAAGAAGTAAGAAAGGAATAAAGAACAAAAAGAAAAGAAACTAAAGGAAAAAATGAAAAGGAAATTTTATCTAGAAATGAGAAAAAATTAGAAAATAAAAAAAAAAAAAAAAAGAAATTATTTAAAACGAAAAAGAACATAAATAGATAGATGCATAAGAATGAAAGAGTATAAAAGATGAGATGCGAGAATTAACAAGAAGATTTTTACAAGAAAAGATTCTAAGAAAAAGAGAAATAAGAAATAGAACCAGTAGAAGCGAAAAAAAAAAAAAAAATAAACAGAATAGATTAAAGCAAATAAAAGACAAGAATATAAAGAAGAAGAGAAAATAATCGTAAGTAAACAGAAAGAGGAGAAGTAGATTTTGAAGATTTAAAGAGATTTAAAAAAAGAAAATCAACATAGGAGAAGCATAGAAATATAGAAAATAATTTTCAAATAATAATAATACAAGAAAAAGAAGAATATAGAACAGAACCTTATGAAGCAGAAGAAAGACAAAAAAAAAACTTAAGAAGAAAGGAAGAAGCTCTTCAGAAACAACGAGAGAAGAAAAATAGACATTAGATAAATTTAAAGAATTTAAAATAAAGATTTAAGAAAAAGAAAAAAAAGAAAGTGTAAGAAGCTTAAAGAAAGAAAAATAGAGAAAAGAAAAAAAAGAAAGAATAGAAGTTAAAAAAATAAAATAAAAAGAATAAAAATAAAACACATAGTAAAAGAATTAGAAATAAGAAGGAGAATATTTTAGATGTAGGAGAAAAAAAAAAATATAGATATGCAGCCCAAAAAGTGAAAAAAAAAAGAAGGCCGTAAAGAAGGAATAAGAAAGAATATTATTAAGAAGACAAGATTTAGATAAGAATGAAAGAAATAAGAAAGTTGATAACAAAACTATAATCATAGAAAAGTAAGAATTTTTTTAAATTAAGAAGGGAAAAAGAAGCAATTAGAAAGAAAAGAAAGTAAAAGAAGAAACAGAGCATAGAGACGAAAAAGAATAAGAAAAAAAAGATTAGTAGATTGAAAAGGATGAAAAAGAAGAAGAGAGAGAATAAAGAAGAAAGAAAAAGGAAGGAAAATAAGAGTAAGAAAAGAAGAAAAATGAGAAGAAGATGCGACTATGTTTTAACAAGAAAGTAGATAAAAGCAGGAAAGAATAAATACAAGATTTACAGTAAAAAATAGAAAATATATATAAGTAAAAGAAAAGAAGGAGAATAATGAAAAAAAAATAAAAGAAGAAACGAAAGAAAGAGTAAATGAAAACAAAGAAAAAAGAAGAAAGAAAAAGAAGAAAGAAAAAAGAGAATATAACTAGTACTAGAGTAAAGCCAATAATGAAAAGGAAGCTTAAAGAAGAAAGAATAGAGAAAAGAAAAAGAAGAGAGTTAGACAGTAAAAAGATATTTTAAAAGATAACAAATAAAACGAGAAAAAAAAAGATAAAATGAAGCTAAAAAGTAAAAAAAGACAGAAGCTTTATAAAGTACAAGAGAAATTAAAATAAATAAAAAAATAAGTAGTATTTGAATGTAGATAAAAAAGAAAAGAAAAAGAAGAATGCAGAAGAAAAAACATATAAGAATGTGAAAGGAAGAATAAAAGGAAAATAAAGTAAAAAGAAAAAAAAAGTAGAAAGAGAAAAGAAGCTAAGAAACACTAAAGAAAAAAAAATAAGAAAGATAAGTAAATAGGAAGATAAGAAAAAGATCAAAAAAGAAATAATAAACAGAATAGATAAAAAAAGAGAAGAAGAGAGAATTTTTTCTTAAAAAGATAGAATAAGAATGCTAGGGGACTAAGAAGCTAGAAGAAAAGAAAAAGAATACTAAAGATTTTAAAAAAAATAAGAAGAAAAGAA
Source organism: Tanacetum coccineum (assembly GCA_026074375.1). Taxonomy (NCBI): domain Eukaryota; kingdom Viridiplantae; phylum Streptophyta; class Magnoliopsida; order Asterales; family Asteraceae; genus Tanacetum; species Tanacetum coccineum. Next base: position 11,612 of record BQNB010030112.1, read on the forward strand.
GCCGAAGAAAAAAAAATAGAATACAAAAAAGATTTTTCTTTAAGAATTGATTACTTTATTAAAAAAGACAGATTGAAGAATAGAAATAAAAAAAAAAAAAAGAAGAATAAGAAAAAAAAGAAATAAAAAAATGAGAAGAAGAAGCAGATTTTTTGAAGAAAGGATCTCCTAGTAGAAAAGAAAAGCAAAAACAAAGTAAGTATAAGAGAAAGATTTCTTTGAAGAAAGAAGAATAAAAGATTATAAGAAATAATAAAAAAAAGTATTAATAAACAGATGTAGATTAATAAAAAAAAAAAAGATCCTTTATAAAAAAAAGAAACTATGTAAGGGAAGATGAAGGAAAAAAAAAATACAGAAAAAGAAGAAGAAAATAGAAAGAGAATTAAAGAAGAAGAAGAAAAAAAAACAGAAGAAGAAAAAGAGTATATGAATAATAAGAAAAGAAAGAAGCCATAGAAAGACAGAATTAGAAAACTTTAAAGGGAAAAAAGATAAAAAAGAATAAAGACGTTATAACGTAGAAAAAAAAATAAAAAGAATTTTAAAAGAGCAAATTAAGAAGAATGAAAAGAAGCTCTGAAAAAAAAAAAGAAAAAAAAAAGAAGAATAAGAAATAAGAGAAAGAAAAATAAGAGAAGAATAGAATAGAAGAATGATAAGAAGAAGAAAAAGTAAGCAAGAAAAAAATTAAAAATTGAAAGAAGAGGTAGAGACGAAAGAATTGAGAAGAATCAACAAATTAATAGAATTTTTTAGTAGAAGAGAAAAGCGAACAAAAGAAAGAAAAAGAATCATTAGAAAGAGATAAGTAAAAAAGAAATAAAAGATAAAAAAGTTAAAAAAGAAGAAGAAACGTAAAAAAGTAAAAATGATTCAATAAAAGAAGAAAGAAAAAAAGAAAGAATGAAGTAAAAAAATAAAGAGAAAGAATAAAGAAATTAAGAATTTTAAAGGAAAGAAAGAGAACAAAAGAGAAAAAAAGTAAAAAGATTTAAGATAAAAAAATAAAAAGAAAAAATAAAAGATACAAGAGTAAAAGAATCTGAAGCAACGAAAAAGAAGCTTTCGCTATTCAAAAAAAGGAAAAAAGAAAAAAAAAAAATTGAAGAATTAAAGAAAAAAAGATATAAGAGAAAGAAGAAAGAAGAATGTTCACTATAAAAAAAGATAGAAAGGAGAAAGATTTACAGTTTGAAGAAGAAGCTTGTTTAGATACGTAAAAATATTAAAAGAAAGAAAAAAGAATTATGATAAAATAAAGCAGAAGAAAGAATAATTAAATTTTTAATTAAACAAGTAGAAAAAACAGTGAGCTGTTTTTAAAGAATTAGAATGAAGAAAGAAGAAATAAGATGAAGATAGAACTAAGCTAGAAAAAAGAAAGATTGTAGATTTAAAAAAGAATAAAAGAAGCTAGAAGAATAAATGAACTATGAGAAAATAGAGAAAAAGATGATATTATTAGAGTAAGATCGAACGAAGCTAAGATAAAAAAGAAGCGTAGTAGGACAAAAAATAGTAATATTTAAAAAATACAAAAAGGAACCTGAATAAAAGAGAAATGAAGAGATCGTTTTTTTAGCAAAAGAAGTAAAGAGAATTACAAGAAGATAGAAATAAGAATTAGAGAAAAAAGAAAGCAAAGAAGCATAGAAGAGTAGAAAGAAATAAAAAGTAAAAAAGATGACAAAATAAATAAGAGAGAATTAGAAAATAATGAGAAAGAGATGTAAAGAAATTCAAGATAAAGAGTAAGAGGAATTATAAGAAAAGTAAAGCTTATGAACCCCCCCGAAGAAGAGTAGAAAGACAAAGAAATTTAAAAAAGATTTGAGAAAAAATAGAGATAATAAATGACAACATATTTAAAAAGAAAAATGATAAGAAGGCTAGATACAAGCAAGAGAAGATAATAATAAGTTAAGAAGATCTGATAAAGAGAAAGAAAAAAGAAAGAAGAGGAAAAGAAGCTGTGAGATATATTGAAAGAATTGTAAAAATAAAAAAGATAGAAAAGAAGAATAGAACAAAGTATAGATTTTAGATAGAGAATAATAAAAAAAAATGGAAAAAAAGAAATGGAGTAAAGAAAAAAAGAGAGAAAGAGAAACAAAGCTATAAAAGAAATAGAATAAGAAAAGAAAAAAAAAAAGACATCTAGAAAAAAATAGGAAAGATTATAAGATAAACAAAAATAAGAAGAACAAAAAAGAAAGAGATGATTTTAAAAGGGGGGGGGGAAAAAAAAGAGAATTTAAGAATATTAATATTAAGAGAATAATAGATATCTTTCTGTTCAAGAGAATCGGATTAACAAATATATAGAGTTTAAAAAAAATACAAGAGAATAAAAGAAGAATTTGGTAAGAAGAACTTATAAAAGAAAAAGATGTCTCTATTTTATAATAAAAAAAAAAATCTAAAAAGAATTGGTACCATGTAAATTAAAGAAAAAAACAGAAAGAAAACGAATACAAATTACAGAATAAAATAACAAGTACAAAAAAAAGAAAGTGGTAAAGAAGAAGGAGAAGAAGTTTCAATTTTCAATATATGAGATCTAGAAATAAAAATAAAAAATAGAAAAGAAGAAAGAACCAGAATAAAAGAGTTATTAAATAACTAGAGATAAGTTATAAACAGAATTATCATAGATCTAGCTAAGAAATAAGAATATGTAAGAAGCGAATTGAGAACGTTCCGATAGTTAAAGATTTTCCTGATGTATTTCCTAAGGATTTGTCGGGTCTTCCTCCGAATCGACAAGTTGGAGTTTCAAATTGGATTTGGTACCTGGTGCTGCCACCTGTAGAACGGCACCTTATCGATTGGCGCCTTACCGAAATGAAGAGTTGTCGGAAGAGGCACTGAAGAGCTATGTCCGATAAAGGGCTTTTTTAAGACCAAGTTTCCTCACCCTAGGGTGCTCCGGTCTTGTTTGTCAAGATGACAAGACGGATCATTCCGGATGTGCATTAGACTATCGGGACATTAAACAAATTGACGGTGTAGAAAACGTTATCTGCTACCAAGAAATTGACGATTTATTTGATCAGCTTTCAAGGGTAGAGTATCTACTCGACGTCGACCTAAGGTCAGGTTATCAATCCTATTGAGTGGTCGAGAAGCATAGACATCTCGAAGACAGCCTTCAGGAACTCGATTTGGACTTTATGAATTCCAAGTCATGCCGTTTGGTTTGACCAACGCCCTGATGTGTTATCGGGTCCTCATGAAACCGACAGTGTGCCAAACTCTTATTGGACAAATTCGTATTGTCTTTATGATGATATTTTGATTCTATTCCAAGAACATGCAACGAGCACGAAGAGTATCTGAAGATAATATTGGAGTGTTGAAAAATGAGGAGTTGTATGCAAAAATTTTCCAGTGTGAAATTTGGATTCCCATAGTACCGTTCCTCGGTCACGTGATTGATAATAAAGGCTTCATGTGGATCGAGCCCAAGATCGAATAGTTAAAGAATTGGGCATCTCCTAAGTCACCAACGTAGAGATTGTCAATTTTTTAGGTCTTGCTGGGTTTTATCGACGATTCATTGAAGGGTTTCAAAGATCGCCAAACACTGACTAAGCTTACTCAAAAGAAGGTCAATTTGAGTGGGGACGACTAATAATATGAAAGTGCTTTTCAACTGTTTTGAAGCAAATGTTGTGCAGTGCACTCTATCTTGCATTACCTGAAGGAGCAAAGATTTCATCAATACTGCGACGCTTCAAAGGAAGGGTTTTGGTGCGCGGTGTATTGATGCGAGAGAAAAGTGATTTTTATGCATCCGCAGTTTACAAGATCCATGAGAAGAACTATACTACGCAATGATCTAGACTTGGAGCAAGTAGTGTTCACTCTCAAGATTTGATTTGGAGGCACACTATCTGTACAGGAACTAGGTGTACAGTGTTCACTGATCATAAGACGCTTACAACACAATCTTGATCAGAAGGAAAATGAACATGAGACAACGCGCAGGATAGAGTTGCTTAGTGATTAGATTGAGATTATCGTTATCACCCAGGGAATGCAAATGTCGTTGTACTGATTGCTTTGTGATGGGAAAGAACGAGGAGAACCACTGTTGTTTAACGAGTTCGAGGCTTTTAGTCAGGAATATTAGCTTGTAATCTTCTAAGCTAATCTTGTAATGTCGAGAATGAAGCACGGAAACCAGAAACATCAAGAATGAGGAATTTTATGTATGGAGGTATGCTGATTGAAAATGCTAAAATTTCCAGAGGCAAAGTAGGACGGGATAGTTGGACCTCGTGACGGATGGAAACACTATGCTCTCAATGGCAGGTGTTGAGTTACCTTGTTTATGTTGATTATACGGACTTGGTTTCATGCACGAGACCCACAAATCGATAGTATTTCTATCCATCCAGGTTGACGTAAATGTATCAAGAGTAAAGAAGCTATTATTGGTGGCCCATATGAATGCCGAAATTGCCACCTTTGTTAGCAAGGGCGTGACTGTGTAAGGTCAAGGAACGCCCCGACGCTCCGAAACATCAGAGACAATCGGGTTTGTTGGGGAAACCCGACATGCTCAATGGAAGTGGGACAATATCCGATGGATTTGGATTTTGTCACGGATGCTTACTAAGTCTCACAAGGGTACGGGGGATTACCTTTGGCATTGTGATCGTTGACCGACTTAAATGTCCGTGATTTTTATACCATGAGGTGAACTGACACCCTGGAGGTAACTGTGCGAGAATGTACCTAAAGGAATGTTGTAACCAGGCATGGAATACCATTGGGTCTAGATTATTTTGTTGATCGTGTACCATAGGTTCGCATTCCAAATTTCTGGGAGGTCCTTCAAAAAGCTTTGGGTAAAGTTTAGATATGAGTGCATATCATCCGCAAATGGACGGACAAAGCGCTGAGAACATTCAAAAACTCTCAGAAGATATGCTTAGAGCTTGTGTCGATTCGTCTTTGGGTAATGATTTGGGTTAAACATTTGCCATTGGTCGAGTTTTCGCTACTAATACAGTTATCTTTTGCTAGCATTATGTTGCACCCTTTTGAGGCACTTTACGTAGAAATATTGTCGTTTGCTGCATGTTTGTTGGTCTGAGTTGGAGAAGTTCAACTCACGGTCCAGAGATTGTTTAAGAGACGACCTGAGAAAATCATTCACGTTAAGCAATGGATGCAGCCACTCGTGATAGGCAAAAGGAGCTACGCTGATTTGAAGCGTTATTACGCCGATGGAGTTTGAGGTTGGAGATTAAGTGATGCTCAAAGGTTTCGCCTTGGAAAGGGGTAATGTAATACGTTTTGGCAAAAGAAGGAAATAAATCAGTTTGTTGGACCCTTCGGTAATAAAAAGGGTTGGATGACGTTGTTAAAGCTCGAGCTTCTGAGGAGCTGAGCAAGAGTTCATATTACATTTCACTTGGTTTTCCAACTTAAAGAAAGTGTAATGCCGACGAACCATTAGCCGTTCATTTGGATGGACTTCTTTTTGCTTGACAAGCTTCAGTTTGTCGAGGAACTATAGAGATCAAAGATCGTGAAGTTAAAGGGTTGGAAGCGAAGCCGGTATCGTTAGTCAAGTTCGATGTGGAACTCAAGAGAGGTCCTGAGTTTACATGGGAACGCGAGGATCAATTCCGAAAGAAATACCCACATCTGTTCTCAAGGACCGGGCCGTCGTCAAATGCCGCGTCTTAAGCCTTGAGGACAAGGCTCAGCTAACGGGGGGAGGACTATAAACCTAGTATTTTTAGGTCATGTATGACACTTATGAATTCACAATTTATTTTTAGGGTTTTACGCGTTTACTCTTAAACCGTAAACGTTAAGTTAAATCGCGTAAACTGAAAATGTTCATTCAATGTAAACGGGCATTAAACAATTAAATGTTTATATCAAGCAAGTGTTATATGATTATTATGAGGATAATTAATAACTTTGTTCATCTTATTTTTATTGGCTACGTAAAATGCTTACGTTTCATAATAAAATGCCGGGGGGTTTTTTAAGGGGGGGGGGGGACCATACCCGGAAGTTTCTAAAACCTAAACTACGCCTAACGAATACCCTCGTTATACCCAATACTCAAAAATAACCAAATATTACATCTTATATATTATAAATATGCCGAAATTTTCAAAGATGGGACCAAGACTTTTCAAAAGTTTAATGTGTAAATATTATATAATATTTAGTAAAAAGTAATCTTTACACCTTTTTTCAACTTGTATGGTTTAACTTAACCTAGGGTTTAGGAAATGTAACCATGGATTTAAGTTAGCAAGATTATTTTTACTTATTAATAGGAATGCATGAAATTGAGTAAAATTTACATCCTCTTTATACTTAACTAAAATTCATTTCTTCCTCTCTTTTACACCCTAAACCCACGGCATCATTAAGCTCACTTAAGCAAAATCATACAAAACTTTTAATACAATCCTACATCTCTTTATACCTCAATCCTAAGATGTATTAAAGTCATATTCAAGCCTTGGATCCATTTGCAAGTTTTAAGAATAAAAGTAAAGATTAGGGTTTTGGAAGCCTAATCTAGGGTTATAAGCTTGAAAGCTTGGTTTTGAATCTAAACACGGGTTTAGAATTATATCTCTTCTCTTACATATTACTAAGGTTTTCTAATTCCTTTATACTTTTATTTCCTTATGAGTTTAGTGTTACATGTTAAATATAGCCATAATCACCCACTAAGGAATTTTAATATGTAAAATGAGTTATTATTTATGTTTATTGATATATTGCACTTATTCTTATTTGTTTCATATGGTCCTATATATCATGGAAAGTAAAAATAAAAGTATGTTAACCTATGGATTAAGTATAACTGTTTAGGTTAAATTAGGGTTTATAAGTTTTTATTAATATTCACATAATGAAAATAATGAAGGTAAAAAGGGTTGAAACTTGTGTGCAATGGAATTTACAGGGAATAGGGATGATATTGTGACTTCTATTTATAAGTTCCATCATATGTAAAATATTGGTTATTAGTTTTTTTAATGCGAGTAAACTAATAAACTTTATTAATTCATAAACAAAGTTATAAAACATTTTAGAAATAAATATCTTAGGGGCTGTTTTGTAAATTAAAATTTACATATTATGTTTATTTTTTATAAAATAACTACATGTCACAAGGATCGATGGGTCATAATAAAGAACTCGAAAAAAACCGATTATAACGGAAGAGATCGCCATTTAAAGTTTTTAAGATAGTTAATCTTTTATAAAACAATTTTTATAAAATGTACTATTCACCACAGAATTATACTTTATAAACATCCATAATATGATAAAACTTTCAATTACGAGAACGTGCTCGAAAGAATCGCTAAAAACGGAGCTATAACGAATAAGATACGACAAAACGGGTTTTCGTAATTAAAAGTATAAAAACGATAAACGATGCTGTTAGTGAACAGTAAGATACTATTCATCACGAATATCAAAAAACTTGAAAATGTTATTTTTGATCACTCGTCTAACTACGAAAGAGGTGGAGTACGAGTCATCAGCCGTGCAACGGGCTTTAAAACACAAAAAAGACAAATTAGGTCATTTTTACGAAAAGTATATTTATAACGTTTTCACTTTGTAAATATTATTTTACTAATCGATTGTCGCGTGATTGTGCTAATAGAATATTTACGTGTTATCAAAGTGCTATAAATACTAGGGAGTTTCATAATGAGGCCTCTTCGGATGGCTTTATCGACGAGTTGTTGGATTTACGATTTTTTAAAGTGCTCGAACTCTCGTACGTCATGTCATGGACCTATTTAATTATGATAGGGCTGCAACGAACGATAGGACGATGTAACAACGAGAAGATTATATTCAATGTTATATATTAAGTGATCTGGTACCTTATACGATCCTATATTTATTTAGGTTGCATTGGGAATAATCGTGTTGAAGCATTCCCACACTTGATCGAAATTTTCGATCTCTCTACGTGAGGTGAGTTCTTAGCCCCACACTTTTTACTGTTTTACTGATCTTACTATTATTTGGGGTTGGGGAACACGCTTGTTTTTCAAAAGTGGAGCAAGTGGATAGTTGCTTGAGTACATGTTTGCCTAAGGTAAAAGCGATTACCCAAGTTATGGCCTTTATATGAATGTCAATTGTTGATGTAGTTAGGATTTACATTATGTGAGCGCGATTGTTATTTAATATATCTTTTTGGGAATAGGTCATCCCGTGCGGATGTGATATGCTATCACGGGAACGAACTTTTTAGATGTCGAATCAGGGATGTTCGGGTTGAAACATCATTTCGGGCGGAGTTAGCAATATTATTGGCGAACAATGACTGTAGGCTTCAGTGTAAATGTAATCGAGTTTTCTTGTGGAGTTTTGTATATGTTGGAACATCACGGGAAAGTCTTGCGGTCCTGCATAATTTAAATACATAAACCTATGAATTCACAACTTTTTTGTTGAGTTTAAGCATATGTTTTTTCAGGAGGGTCAATGGCTCGAAGTGCAGGATGCATTAGGTTACGTTTTGGATTGCACGCTTAAAGACTTTTATATCATATTTGGGAAATCTATGTCATCTTTTGTAATATTGAACAAGGAACAAGTGAAGCTATAAGCTTTTGTAATATGTCTTTTAATTAAATCCAATGTATCAATTTAAATGACTTTTGTGTCGTTCTTATATATATCTTGTGCCTGTGATCTTGTAAGTAGCACGCCCGGAATCCGTATTCGTGCGACCCCCATTTTGGGGGTTGTTACAATTACGGGCCATGTGAATGTAGTTTTCTCCTGGTCATGAGGGATACGATTGGTTATGTGGGACAGTATCCGAAAATCCATCTAGAAAACAATAGAACTCATTCCCAGCTAATCTTTCTATCATCTGATCCATAAACAGTAATGGAAAATGATCTTTTCGAGTCGCTTCGTTTAATTTCCTATAGTCGATACAAACTCTCCATCCGGTAACTAAACGTGTCGAAATTAATTAATTCTCTTCATTAGCAACGACGGTTATTCCATCTTTCTTGGGAACACAATGCACTGGACTAACCCATGGGCTGTCAAAGATCGGGTAAATCATTCCAGCATCAAGAAGTTTTAGGACCTCTTTTTTGATTACCTCATGAACTTTTGGGTTAACCTGTCTTTGACTTTGAACTGTAGGTTTATAATCATCTTCCATTAAGATTTTGTGGGTATAAAAACGAGGGTCGATACCCTTGATGTCGGTGATTTTCTAAGCAATGGCCCCTTTGTGAGATTTAAGCACCTTTAAAAGAGCATCTTTTTCATCATTTTTTAAACCTTTTGCAATAATTACTGGTAACTTGTCGTTTTCTTCTAAGAAAGCATATTCTAAGTGAGACGGAAAATCTTTTAACTCTAATTCTGGAGGCTCTTCAATTGAAGATTTTACCTCGGTCACTTCACTTTGTTTAAGGTCCATCGGAGGAAGTTAAAACGGGTCATTATTTAATAATTTTTTAATCAAAAAAATATCTTCCTCCGGATTAAAATCGGCATGATCAATTTTCTGTAAAATCGAATCTTCCTTAAGATAAGCTTCAATTTCTTCCAAAATGAATTCAGAAGTAAACGGCTCAGACGTTGGGGTGGGATTGCCACCCGAAGAATTAGGAAATCCTAGAAATTCCAGAGCATACTCCTCACAAACTACATCAATGATGTCAATTCGGTTTACCAACTTATCATTTATAGAGGAGTATATCGTGGTTTGATCTAGATTAAAGTGACGGCTTCTTATCAACCCGAAGGTTTATTTTCTTCTTTAATAAACATCAATTAATGCTCCACGACCGGTCCTAAATAAGGTTCTCACAAATGATAGAGGTTACTCGAGGATTCGGATTCGAAAATCGAAAAAAAAAGGTGGTAGGGAAAATGAAATTTCGCAACTTTGACAAAAATGTCTTCGGCGAGTCCTTTTGGATAAAGTTATTGAGCGGTTACGCTAACTTTAAAAGTCATCCGACGTTGGTGTAAGTTCAGGTAAAGAAAGCTTTTTACAATAGAAAAGGGCATATGATTTATACTCGCGCAAGATCATAAAACAGCGTGACATATATCTATTCCGAGAAGTTTCATGGAAATAAGAAAACTTGATGGGATCTCCATGCTTTTGGGAAGCTTTTTGAGGAGCATCGACGCAGCAATTCTCGTTCAACGTGTTATCTTAGCTAACGCTCAAGATACTTTTCCTTATTCATGAGGCCAAACTCTTATTCGTTGGAAGCAAATCTTGGCATCAAAAGTAAAGCATTCGCGAAAATTATGTCGAAGCGCAAATCTTGAATGATTTGGAAGATCTCTATTTGATTTGGAAGCTTTGTTCAGTGGGACTTTATGGATCATACGTCGTGAAGGGTATGGAATATTCTGCTTAGGTAAAGTCTTTGGAAAATCGGGTTCCAGAATGGGAGTGGTTTTAGGCAATAGTCTTTGGAAAATAAGGTTCCGGAATAGAATATGGGGTATAACCGGAGGTGGAATTTGAGCGGTTACTTTCTTGGAATTTTGAGTGCCTCCGTATCCGTTGTCTACATCGGTTTCTCGTTCCAATACCTTTTTTCTGGAGAAGGATTTGTTGATCGAGGGTCCCTCGTAAGTAAACCCACTTCGTGTAGTGATAGCTTTCATCTCTACCTACGGGTTTGGAATGGTATTATTGAAGAGTACCCGAAGTTGAGGCTTGGTTTTGAAACAATCTACAAATCATATTTTGCAAATTATTTTGAAAAGTAGTTTGTTGATTCATCATGACGGCTTGTTGAGATTTTATCGTGTTTTGAATTTCATTCTTAAGGTCTCTTTCAACGAGATTGATTTGATATTTGACATGTTCCTCAACATATGATCTTTATTCCTCTCTGTAACTTGAAAAATCATTTGAAATTTCTTGTTGTACTTTGATTATTAGGCACTTGAAAAGGTTGATTTTGGATAAATCCTTGGTTTTGAAAATTGGGAGCATAGATTATTTTGAGCTTAAACTTGGGACTTCCATGAAAATTTATTTCCTCGATTAAAAATATTCCTAGAACTTGAATATGATGATTAAACCTTTTTTGACCATTGTTTTGCAACGGAGCAAAAACTTGGTGGTTGTCATTTGATTACTAACACGGTATCGGAGGGTTAACTTGATTGTATAGTTCCCGTAGTCGCACAAAAACTAGCTTGTTTGTTTATCGGTTAGCCGGACATATTATACCAAGAATGAGCCACTACAAGTTACGCAAGATTTCCTCAACCGCTTTTACCGGAGGGGAAATTCCTTATTTTAGTGACAACTTTTCTTAGAAACAATCTCGACTTAGGTCGAAAGTTGATCTGCAAGTTATCATTCTCTCATCTGTTTTACTGAGTAGCATTATTCCTAGGAAGCATCTTTGATTTCTTCGTGAATTACAAACTTTTGATTTTATTCTCAATTATGTTTAAAGCCTCTCTAGTCGTCTTATCAAAAGATTCACCCGACGCGCATTTAAGGGTCTTGTTATTCTCGTTTAAAACCGGTTATAAAAGAGTATTCAACTTGATGTTAAACTCGTAAAATCCGTTGTTGGGGAACAAGCTCTAAGCAATACTCCTTAAATCGTTCCACGTTCACTAAAAGTCTCCTCATTTTTTGTGTAAATCGAGAATTTTCATTCTTTACAAGGGAGTGGTTTTCGATACAGTAGGGAAAATTGATTCACAAATTGGTGACGAGATCTCCAAGCTCAAGATTGAATTTGGTGGGTTCTTTCTCTCGTACCAAGTTTTACGCGGATCCCTACGAGCGATATGGAAACATCATATGCTTAATCACATCGTTCGGCACATTCCTAAATCGTATAAGTCGAGGTACTCTTTTGAACTATCAATATAGCCATGAGGACTCTTCAATCTATGACCGTAAAATGGATTCGCTTGAACCAATTGAAGCAAATTTGTCTTGATCTCAAAATGATCGGCATTAATTTCTGGTATAACAATAGCTTCTCCGTACCCTTCCGTGGGTGTACGGAGTAGCTCTTTCATGGTATGTTCCGCCATTGGTGCAATGACAGTACGAAGCTCGGGTTCGACTATGTTTGGAGCACGTCTTTTATTTCGACGTCTCGGAATGGTGACGTTTGAATTATTTGGGGAAATAGGAATTTTAGTGTGCATGCACTAAACAAAAAAGAAATGAGAAAGGAATATTTTTGTTTACCGAATAATCAACAAACTTAGGGTAACTCTCTTAAGTAAAATAAATTTTACAAAAGAGGTTGGCCTTTTTCGTTAGTGACACAAACGGTAAAAATTTTGAATCTTTGGTTCGGGAATCTATGATGGATTAAATCACCTCGTTGGGAATGGTATTTTTGTTGGGTGTTCTTTTTACCAATTTGTTAAATTCTTTATTATTCACAAATTAACGAGAAAAATCGAAAATCCGGAAGAGAAAATATTTTTGTCTTTTTATGTATATATATATATATATATATATATATATATATATATATATATATATATATATATATATATATTTGATTTTTTTAAAAGCGTAACTTTCGAAGACGAAAGGTTCTCCAAATCACGATCAACAAACTTCAAACGAAAGAATCTTAATCACAGTCCCTTAGGCTTTGCAGCCGGCGCCAATAAACTTATTCGTTTATCAATTATATACACGTATATATAATATAAGTCATAGAAATTTACCAAATCTATCATTGTGGACAAAAGTAGTAAGGATGATTCTCACCTTATATATAATATTTGTATATTTACCGGTAAGTGATTACCGGGTCGTATTCCTCGAAGATTTATAAATTGAGACCACGTTTGTTGTTTGGACAATGATTTGAATTGGTTCGAAGATGATTTGTTTTCTAAAATTCCAAAATGTGGCAAAATTAAGGGCAATTTAAAACTAATCTTTACTAACGGGAATTAAACTTTAACTTAAAAAAGCAAACTGGAATCCTAAATGGCTGTATTAAAAACCTAAATTTCCAAAATTAAACCTGAAATGAAGATTTTTCTCTTTTAATGGACTCTAATTGACTAAAAAGTAAGTATAAAGAAAACTAGAACAAAAACGGAGTTGAATTGAGCTTAAAAATTTGAAAAACGTGAACGGGAACGAATCCTCGTTCTTTAAAAAATGAAATTTTGCAAATTAAACCCTACGAAGGCAAAATTATTATTCCTAGGAAGTATATGATAAAAGAAAATTTTCTAAAAAAGAATTATATTTTTTTGATTATTTTTCTATTTTTTATGAATTTTTAATGTTTTTAATAAAAATAAATGTTTAAAAATACTAAACTAATTATAAAAATTCTGAAAAAATTATAAAAAGTATCTTGAACTAAGAGGAATCTAAGAAAAATAAGTTGGGTAACACAGCTTATCGAATAAGCTGTGAATCAAGCTAAAACAGCTTATTATACTATTATTCCTAAAACGTGTATAAAAGATAAATAATGCAAAGGAATACCGGATGAGCTATTGTAGCACAATGGTTAAGGGTGTGAGTGTTAAAATACTTGGTGAAGGTGGTAGGGGTCCCGAGTTCGAGCCTTGCTCACCCGGGGCTTCCACTTCCTAAGGTTTTTAATTTTTCATTTTTTTATAACTTTTTAAACTCTTAAAAATAAGCAAACTTTTGTAAATAATTCTATTTTTTTAAAACACAAAATAGCTAAGAAATAAGCTAATAAGACGGGATTGCTTAAACTATACTATACTAATAAAGAACTAACTGTTTGGGCTTGTCAAACTCAAATAAGCAAACCAAATAGAGAAATAAGCTAACTTAGATAATAAGCTACTCCTAAACACAAGAAAACTAAAACAAAATTTAGCAACCAAATAAAGCCTAGAATGAGTTATGAATCAGCAGTACTAAAACTTTTAGTTAGTACTGCAGTTTAACTCTTAAGTCTGTTAGTATTAAAAAGGCAAATAAGCACAATGAAGTAAGAAATAAGCAAAAGCAGATACTCAACCACATTTAATAAGCACTTAAGAACAAAAATAAGTACAATTTATAAGCTAGAATGACATAAAAGCTAAAAAACTTAAAAAACATTTAAAATTTTACACTAGAAAGCAAATAAGCTCAAATAAGCTTAATCAAAACCAAAAATAAAGCTAAAATTGGATTATACTAAACTTATTAAGCTAAGCTAAATCTAATTAAGCAATAAAAATAAACAAATAAGCTAGGAAGAATAAAGAAATAAAGTTCTTTTAGTGTAAATGAAAAACCAAAAACCCTTAGGCACCTTTGAGCTTATTTATTTAAGCAACATTCGATGGAAACTTTATGACAATTATGGCTTATACCATCTTAAGCTTTATACTATAAGCTTCTAAAAACTACCTTTGAAAAAGACCATTTGAACACTCAGAAAATGCTTAATCAAAAACTCAATGAAAACAGCTTATACTTAGAATGCACTAGGTATGACTTTGACTTTTGAAAATGAAAATGCAGGTTTTTAAAGCTAAAAAGCAGATATCTAAATAAACTAATTTTTGAAAAACAAGTCTAAACTAATAAAAAGTGACTTTAAGCTATTTGTATTTTAAATTTTGAAAAGTAAATCCTATTTTAACCCTCTAATTTTTGATTTTGAAAAAGGCTATATGTCTTATTAAAACTACTGGTGCAGTTTGCACTTGAGTGACTAATTCTCAAATTCTTCTACTGTAGACCCAAGAGAACTATCCTAACATACTTAAAACATAAAACTAAAAGCAATTAAGCAGAACTACTAAAATCTAGAACTCGAATTAAGCTAATATTTCTTAATAACTCAAACAGATTATGACAATATCTATAATCCAAATCAAATTAACTCTTATCCTAATAAATCAAATAGCTGCTAAAGACTTACTTTGAGATTTAAAACAAAAGTTCAAAGACCAACGTGGCACTAGTAGTATAATTGGTGGCGTTCTGTACTGTTAATGCCAAATCACCACCTTTATCTTTTATGAAAATTCATTTGAGCTTTATGCGAATTTGAATTAATGGAACAAAATTGAATACCATTGTTACAGCTTTTAACACAACTACGTATCTTTCTCAAACACAAAAATCATATCAAAACAACAATGATTAAGCTTATTATATTTTATTTTTTTTGTTTTTGACAAATTTAAAAAGACAGAATAGATGGTAAAACTAAGATCTAAACTATAGAATCATAAAACAGATATTCAAACATTCTTAAATAAGCATAATACACAGATTTTAAGACAATAATTAAGCAAGAAATAAGCTAAGATAAGCAAAGCAATTATTTAAAGCTAGAGTCTTGAAATTTTAAGAAGACGTACTAAAAGCCTTAGCTAAACAAAGGCTTGATTTGCTCATGAAGCTGTCAACAAGCTCTTGCTTATCTCAGGATAAGTAGTAAAGTCCTATGAACTCTTCCACATTGCTAGTTCATCATCAAGCAACCAAATCCATTTTAACCTAGTATTAAATGATTTTTGATTGTTTAATTAGGTTAATGATTAATTTGAGCTCAATCTGAGCTTATGACTTAAAGAGTTTTATGAGTGCTTGTGTGAATAGTCGATAGAATACATTTGAGAGATATAAAGCTTTTAGGTAAAAACAGTTTGTAAACTGGGTAACGATGATTTAATGTTTTTAACTGATATAAATACTTTAGAAATAAAGATTAAATAAGCTGAAACTGAATTTTAGATTAAAATTAGCTAAATAAAACTAAATTAAGCTACATATTACTAAAGCTAGACAAAGAACAAAAATTAATCTTGTTGAGTGAGGTGAGTGTCTTTATATAGAGTCTAGAGTTAAGCTTTTAGGAGTCTGGATACGCTCCTTGTATTCTTGATCTTAACCCTTCATTCAATGCCAATCATTGGATCCTTAATCATCACCGTTGGATCATTAAGTGAGCACACGGATTGCCAACGTTGCATTCCGTATGTCAGAGTACTTGTGGCTTCTTTTTGCATTAAATATTAGTTCAATAATTAATCATGGGTGTGATTCATTCAAATATCGCGTGTCCTTACTTGTAGGTTCGACCAATAGAGTGGCCTCTCATGCCGTTCATAAACTCTGCAGGATATGTACCTTGGTACTCGATATCATAGAGCCAAGTCATCAATTGGCCATTTTTCCTTTGATTTTGGAGGGAGGTTAAAACGAAAAAGGAGATGAACTGTAAAAACAAATTCGCGCCTTTTTCTTTCTTTTTAATTATCTTTTTTTAACCAGGTGTTTGGGGGTTTTTAACTTGGGGCCTTTTCATATCTAAATAGTTTGGGCTGAGTATAATGATTAGGGCTGGGTATTGGGTAAAAGGGTTTTTAACGGTTAAAGGTTAGGAATTAACGTTCCGGTTAGCACTTTTATAATAAAAAAAGGATATGGTGTTATCCATTTTAGGACTTGTAGTGAAATAGGTTTAACAATAAGGCTCAAATGGGAAATTTAAGGGTTTTTGTCTTTTTGTGGTTGACCAATGTTGACCAATAGTTGACTTTATGTTGACCATTTGATCTCCTCAGGAATTATAATCCCGGCTCGTGTGCACTATATTTCCTTCGCGGTGTCAGTGTTGTCCGAGTTTTTGACCCGTTTTCTTGTGTTATTTGTATAATCCGTACCTACACAATCTCCAAACAACAACAACAATAAAAGCATTTTCATGACAATTTTTATCTTTTTATGGACATTTTTGATATAGAAAAGATATGTGATTTCTCACATATCAGTAATCATACCTAAGGACTTCTACACCTAATAGTGGGATTGTCCTAGTAGGTAATCCTCTGGCTATTGAGGGTCGTAAGGTTCGATTACATTACCTTACATCCTTATAACTACCGAATAAAGTAATTAAATGGTTCGGTTCTTGGTTTTCCCAATAATTGCATCTTTACACCATTCGCATCCCCTAATTGTGACATCGATATTCAAAAAGGTTTAGCACATATGGGAGAGCCTACACTTGAGTCTAAAAGATCACATTTTTTATCAGATTTTCATAGTTAAATCACATTTTCTCCCCCGATCAAAAATTTCAAACCCATTGAGATTTTAGGTCTCAATTGATTTAAGTTAGGAAAATTTAGGAGAAACTGTGTCTGATTTTATATACAAGCCTATGTGGAAAAATATATAACTGGTAATCACTACTTTATTATGTTATATTACAAAAACATATATAATACATAATTACCCTTCCACACGACGATGGACCTTGATTGCGAGATCGGACTGTGATCATTGGGTTTCTTTTGCAAGGCTGTAGTTCATTCTCTATCCTTCACCAAACAAATTTTTTCCAGGTTTCAGAAGATTCTCATTGTCTTAAGCCGTTTATGTATGGAAAACATAAACTCCTTGCTTCTGTCAACATCATTCCTTGTCCAAAAGCGTGTGTTCAAACTCAGATTCATCCTATTGACCTTGAATTCCTTGACCCAGTAGTCCGATGCCCATCATCAAATCTGTTGTAGTGTGCCATCACTGAACTTGTGGATCGCAATTGAACCGCATGATCATTTGAAATCATATTTATCCCTAATGTGAGCCCTTGGAAGAGTATTTACTGTGAAAGTCATTGATTGACTCAAGCCTAGTGCATTCCTATCGAGGTTTGGTGAGTTAGGCTGCGTCTGGTAGCTTTCAACATCCCTAGCTGGAACTCTTTATTACGCGTGTCTTATAACCAGTTTAGTCCTAAGTTGAAGCAGAAGTAGTGGAGTTCTTCTTATCTTTGGGTGGTAAGACTGGTCAGATGACCTTGAAGAGTTTAAATAAGTACAGTTTTCAAAGTCACTTAGGGTACAGATATTTGTAGTCCCTTTCCGCAATAAGTATATATCTTAAGATCAGCTTATGAGAAAGATTTTCTTAATGTATTCGTTACCCAGTATAAGGACGAGATACAATTCTGACAACACTTAAAATCCGTATATGAGTCCTAACAGCTCTGCGATCACCCTCAGATGTGTGTCTGTCAATGTAGAATCATTGTCTTTGGAACCACCAGTGAGAAATACAATTACATAGCCAGCATTGTCATACTTGCAATTCACTCTGTTGCTATCCACATCTGATTCGGGTACCATCTGCTCTAACCCAACATCAGGATAATAGGCCGCTTAACTTCGATAATTGAACAATTGCAGGTCTGCACACTCTTACGACAGTATCTTAGATACTCTAAGTCTTGTTGGAAGAGAAGTCAGATTGATTAGGACTTAACTGGTGGTCACCAGTGGTAGTGTTTGCTACATTATACATGATGATTGTACTCACTCTTACTTTATCGGTTATATGTTTTTGTGGCATTCTTCCATTTGGTACTGAAGATGAATCACATTAGGATGGAAGACTTTGACAATTTCATATGCAGGGCCTTCCAGGTCTTGTTGTTTAATTATCTTGATACCTTGTTTTTCACAGAACAGTCAATAAAATCTTTTGCCTGGTTCCACAATCTGCGCAAGAGGAACAAGTTCTCTAGAGGAGGTGCATAGGTGGATGCAAGAGCAGATGCCCAGTTGTTCACGGGGACAAGCAGATCAGATGATGGGATGGACCAGGCAGGTTCTGGTGTAGCAGGTTTATCTTCGGTGAGTGGCTTCTACCAATTCTGCCTTAAGTTCACTATGGGAATGTGATCATGGCCGATGTATTTCATACCCAAAGACTTACCTATTTGTCTGGGAGTCGTATCATATCCAATATGTGGCTCTTCAGGAATTGATAAGACAGACGGCTTAAGTCTTGTGTTAGTAGTTGTCCAAGCCGTATATTCAGCTAAAGTCGTTGTCTTTGAAGAGCTTGGGGGCAGTTGTGCTTTTTGACTAATCACTCTGGTTGGTGGATAGAGGTAGAGGAGGAGGAGGCAGTTGAGACAATCCAGAAGCACCAAAAGCTCCCGAAGTTCTAGATGGACCTGCAGGTGGTGGGGAAGGGGGTGGCTGATGAGGTGGAGACCCAGGTGGTTTTTTTGGTGACTCGTGTCTCCTTTTCTTCTTTCTTCATGCTTCAGCCAAATCAGTGAGGAGCTGTTCAGAGTAATCACGGTCCATTGACTTCTCCAGAGCTTCATACAGCTTCTTGTGATCTTAATGAGCTTCGTAGGATTTGGTTTCCCACACGCGGTGGTGAAGAATATATTTCATGTCAGCTTCTGGCAAATCTATAAAGCGATCCCTGAGTGGAGCTTGAATGGCCCAGTCAACAGAATCCGTGACAATTTCATCTACTGCTTTGCTCACCTGATGGGGAATATCAAGATTCTCCAATCTGTACAATCTGGACCCATGTTTGTCTAATCTTTTTTCCAGGGCTAAGTTGTCTTGTAGCAGATTCGCCATATGTTGTTCAAGCTCATCGATGCGCTGAATCAAGATCGAACATGAGGAGCCTTGTTGTGGTTAAGTTGGTGGTGGTAGAAGAGATGTTGTTGTTGTGATTACGGTGACAGTTGTTGTTGCTGTTGGTAGTGATGCTTGAACCGTTATGGAGACTGGTTAAGAGATGGTGAGATCAATAACTGGACTGGTCATTAGAGGAACAGAAGATGTGTCCTGATGAATGGGAACCATGACCATTGACTGAACCTCTAATTTAATATTGGTTTTCTTAGGTTCGTCTTCCTGTGACTTCTCCTCAAGGAACTGATTGGTGAAGCTGAATCCCTTGTCAAGATTTTGTAGAGAAGACAGGGTTCCAACAAAGCTTGCAGGTTCCTTAAGTCTCACTTGATCTTCAGTTGGGAGTTTAAGGTTCTCCTGAACATTTAGGTAAGCCGTTGTAATGAACTCTTCATCCATTTGCTCAGGGTTTTGTTGAATTGAAGTATCAGTGACCTCAACGTCCATGTGTTCAAGGTTTGGTCCAGCATGAACAACATGACTTGGTTGAGGTTGAGAGACTGCGGCATCACCAGGGTTTGATCCAGCCTGTCCTTCATCTTGTATACCAGGGTTTGGTCCAGCCTAGCCTTCGTCTTGATGTCCAGCATCAACCCCTGGCACTTCCTCATTAGAGTCCGTCTCACTGTCAGTCAGACCAAGTTCTGCATACAATGAAGAAGATTCATCATGACCTGAAGGTTCAGTTGGTGCAGAACTGCGCCTTTGGAAGAGTACTGGTCTGCGGCTCTTTTTCTTTGGAGTTTGAAGGTTAAGTAAGACTTGCACAGCTTGTTCAACCACGACTTTCTCTTTCCCCTTACCCTGAACCTCTGGAAGTGGTTGAAATTTTCCAGATTCTGGTTCCCTAATCACCACCGGTGGAAGTGGACCCATGACGAGCCGATCGTGAAATTCTTTAGCTTTCTTCCACTTGCTTTTTTGCAGATCAGCCTCTTCATCACCAATCCTGGGTTATTCTCTGGAACACTTCGCAACAAATTCATTATACAAATCTGAACAGAAGCTTCTTTTTTCGTTCTCTTCTTCACCACCTTACCAGCTTTGGATCGTTTGGCTAGAGATGGCGCCTCAGATGTCTCCGTAACCAGCTTTCGTTTCTTTTCCTGAGGCTTGGCAGGTACAGGTTTAGGTTTCTTTGTTGTTGCTTTAGGTTGCTTATGGCTAGATATGCGATGTCATGCTTTGGGTTTGTGTTAGCCTTAGCTGGTTTAGGAGCAGGAGAGTCGAGGGTCTCTAACTCTTCTTTCACCTAGTATGACTATCTTTGATGCTTAGCTACTTTTCAGATAAGCAAATTGTAGTATTGTTAACCTATAATGTATCTGGCTCAGTCATAAGGATCATTCGGATAGGCATCCATAAATACTTTCTATTTGGTTCCACTTTAGAACTAAACTTGGAAGATATCAAAGAACAGGCTCTGCATTAGGTATATGAAGTAGAGAACCTGCGGTCTCGGGTGGAAACTTGCGCTTGCTTGATAAGTTAAAATAATTAGATGTTAGCCTTGGTGTACTAACACTCGGTTATCACCATAGGATGGAGATTTCTTCATTCCCTGAGTATGTTGTGCTATATTCTTTTTATCTTCAATGAAAGTATGGATGGATTGGGTGAATTCTTCCTACATCCTCTCTGCATAATCGATATGGGCTCGATTGACGATGCCCTAAAGGATCTGCAACACTGGAGCCCTTGGTCTTTCAAACAAAAAGTCTTTCCCTTAAGATACAAGTTGATGACTGTTGTGAGTGTTCTCCCACGGGTGAAAGCCTGCATTAGTTCACGTCATCTGATATGGTTATTGACACTATCGGATTATCCCAGATCGTTGATAAACTTGATAAGAGCATCAGAGTTAGTGGGGGAGAGAATGCATTGTTGGTTGTTAACTGGTGTGAATTTGTAGTGCGTCTCTGAGTGTGTCTTTGCTGAGATGAACCAATAGCTCATCTAGTTGAAGTTGTTTGTAAACTCCGGTTTATTGTCCATATCAAACAGTGCTCCAAAACTGTTGAATATAGATTGATGGAATTGTCGAGGAAGCAGTGAAAGCTCTGAAGAAGTTGGTGTGCTTCAGAATATCCACCGCAATCTTGTAGCACATTGCATTTGCATATTGCATATGCACATTGCATTTGAACATTGCATTTGCAGCTTGCATTTCCAAGCAAGCATTTGCACAATGCATTTGCAGGCTAAAGTACTTATTAAAACCTTATTAAAAGTGAAACAAGTTGAAAATAAGCAGAGGGAGAAGAATCTATGGTTTAATAAGCAGTTTCTATAAGCACTCTTTAAGCTACTAGCCAAAAATAATGAACCTTAAACTTCTATATTACAAAGAAAATGCATTACATTAACGAGTAGGTTACTCAGGCAAGATGGTAACCCGCTTGACTTCCGTAAGGGAGGTCGCGGGTTCGATTCTCGCTGGGGTGTAAAATCCTTTTTTATTTTCTTGTTATGAATATATTGGTCACATCCGATTTCACATTTTGCTCTAAATAATAGCCACATGAATACTTCACGATGTGACTGTTATGAATATATTGGTCACATATAATCACCTTAAATGTGGCCATAAACATAATTTAGTCACACATTTGTGATATGTTGTGGCTATTGTAAAGACATATAGTCACATGATCGTGCATAGAAGTAAATGTGACTATACACATTAGCTTTTGGCAAGCTAACACAAACTAAACTTTAAACACACATATTAAGTTACGTGACCATATGTACTGGATAAAGTGACCAAAAGTGTTAATAAGTGTGACCATATGCTGTTTAAAGTGAAGAAATGTGTATTTTGTGTGACTATTGATCATCCAATGGCCACATGAATTTTATGTTTGTGTGGCCTTTTGTAATATTTAGTCACACAAAGCATGTTTGTTTTGGGTATTTAGTCACATACAATTAAGCATAAAGTGGCCAAAAGTGTTAATAAGTGTGACCATATGGTGTTTAAAGTGAAGTAAAAGTGTATTTTGTGTGACTATTGTTCATCCAATGGCCACCAGAATGTTATGTTTGTGTGGCTTTTTGTAATATTTAGTCACACAAAGCATATTTATTTTGGGTATTTAGTCACATACAATTAAGCATAAAGTGGCCAAAAGTGTTAATAAGTGTGACCATATGCTGTTTAAAGTGAAGAAATATGTATTTTGTGTGACTATTGATCATCCAATGGCCACATGAATTTTATGTTTGTGTGGCCTTTTGTAATATTTAGTCACACAAAGCATGTTTGTTTTGGGTATTTAGTCACATACAATTAAGCATAAAGTGGCCAAAAGTGTTAATAAGTGTGACCATATGCTGTTTAAAGTGAAGAAATGTGTATTTTGTGTGACTATTGATCATCCAATGGCCACATGAATTTTATGTTTGTGTGGCCTTTTGTAATATTTAGTCACACAAAGCATGTTTGTTTTGGGTATTTAGTCACATACAATTAAGCATAAAGTGGCCAAAAGTGTTAATAAGTGTGACCATATGGTGTTTAAAGTGAAGTAAAAGTGTATTTTGTGTGACTATTGTTCATCCAATGGCCACATGAATGTTATGTTTGTGTGGCCTTTTGTAATACTTAGTCACACAAAGCATGTTTGTTTTGGGTATTTAGTCACATACAATTAAGCATAAAGTGGCCAAAAGTGTTAATAAGTGTGACCATATGCTGTTTAAAGTGAAGAAATGTATATTTTGTGTGACTATTGATCATCCAATGGCCACATGAATTTTATGTTTGTGTGGCCTTTTGTAATATTTAGTCACACAAAGCATGTTTGTTTTGGGTATTTAGTCACATACAATTAAGCATAAAGTGGCTAAAAGTGTTAATAAGTGTGACCATATGCTGTTTAAAGTGAATAAATGTGTATTTTGTGTGACTATTGATCATCCAATGGCCACATGAATTTTATGTTTGTGTGGCCCTATATGTTATATTTAGTCTACAAAGCATGTTTTTTTGGTATTTAGTCACATACAATTAAGCATGAAGTGACCAAAAGTGTTAATAAAGTGTGACCATATGCTGTTTAAAGCGAAGAAATGTGTATTTTGGTGCAGATCTATTGCCTCAACACTAACCCTACTGTTCTGGTAAACTTTGCCATCATGACATTTCGTATGAAAGGTATACCCATTGATTTTATATGCATCGTATTTTACTACAGTGGCACATGCTCCATATGATATCCACCTTACAGTTTCTGATACACTTTCTTTGGAGATCGCTAACTCTCTCTCAACCTGAATTTCATTACAAGTATATATTAGCTTCAAATTGAAGGAACAACAAACAAACAATTATAAATAACATATGATTAATTACCTCTTTGCGTAACCACTTAGCAAAAGATTTACTGTGCTCATTCTCCAGAAATGCTATTCGTTTACCCGGGTTTTCTGTTTTCAAAACTTGCTTGTGTCTCCTGAAACAATGTCTTTGATTATTATATTTGATAGAACATTTTAAGTAACGAAATAGACATGTGTTAGTAATACTTGTTGGGATTAAAAGTCTTCTTAATGTTGTTTAAATTACTGTTGCTCATGTTTGTGTTAATGCTGCTTAGCTGAATTTAGTGCTGCTCATGAACTTCAAAGAAAATATGCTAAGTGTTTACTACTGCTAGTACATAGTTACTACTGCTAGTGAATATTAGTACTGTTTGTTAGTTAGTACTGCTAGTTAATAAGTTAGTACTGTTTGTTAGTTAGTACTGCTTATATGATATGTCTTAAGTTATTTGATTATGGAAAAGATTATAGATACTTAGATTTATCTAATATAACTAAACCTTAAACAAGCTTAAGGAATTCGATCTATTGAAGTGGGATCAACAATACTTACTCGATATACGGTACAATTTCATCTGTATTCTGTATTACATACAAATGTGCCTTCTGAAAGAGTTCTGCAGAAACTTCACTTGATTTGCCGGCCGACAATGGCTTTCCTTCCTCATTTTCATCAGTTTCATGTTTATCAGGTGGGATACCAATAGTTTCCATGGATTTATGATATTCGCTAAAAAACTCTATTGTTTCTTCCGCAATAGTCTCCTCAGCAATGCATCCCTCTGGTTTATTTCTGTTTCGCACATGTCCTTTAATAACCTTCATACATCTTTCGAAGGGATACATCCACCGAAAGCATATGGGACCACATAATTTTACCTCCCTAGTTAGGTGCACAGTCAAATGTATCATAATATCAAAAAATGACGGAGGAAAGAACTTCTCGAGTAGGCACAGTGTCACTACCAGTTCTGCTTGCATCTTATCTAGTTCTTGCAATATGATTTCTTTGCTACATATCGATTTAAAGAAAAAGCAAAACCTGATAATAGCATATCGTGTGGGTGGGTGCATGATTGAACGTATTGCAATGGGCAAAAACTCTTGCATTAGCATGTGATAGTCATGCGATTTAAGGCCAATGAGCTTCCTATCCTTTAGGTTGACCAAACTAGAGAAATTTGAACAATAGCCTTCTGGTACCTTGATGTTGTGTAACGTTTCACAAAAGATGTCTTTTTCAGCATTCGTTAATGTGTAACCTGCTGGAGGTAGTGTTGTTTTGTCTTCATCTTGCATAGCAAACAACTCTGGTTTTACCCCCAACTCAGCCAGATCCAATCGAGCATTCAATCCATCTTTCGTCTTTCCCGGAACATGTAGCAGAGTTCCGACTATACTCTCAGCAACATTCTTTTCTACATGCATAAAATCAATACAACGTGGAACAGAATTATGCCTCCAATACCTAAGTTTTCGATACCAAATGTTGAATTTCTTTCAATACGCGCCATTTTTTCCGTTTACTTGGCTTGAACTACCCTCTTCTTCCGTTGTGTTTCTTTTCTGCTTTTGAATCTTACCACCTCTGCCTCTCGTATCTTCTTGGTTTTCTGATGCATTATTGTTTGTTCGTTTTCCTTTTCCCCACTTATTTTCAATATGTTTTACCTCGTTGTATATTTGTTCCCCGGTCATTGGAATTGGAGCCTGGAGAAATTCTTGTTGTCCATTAAATGCCTTCTTTTGCTTTCTGAACGGATGGTTATATGGTAGATATCGTCTGTGACCAACATAACTTTGCTTGGATGAGGCAGAAAGTCTAACACAGTTTGTATCTTTCCCACATACTACACAACCTTTGAATCCACTGTACGGGCAGCCACATAATGTACCAAGTGCAGGGTAATCATTTATTGTCCATAACACAACGGCACGTAGATTAAAGTTATCTTTTGTGGAAGCATCATACGTATCAACCCCTGTCTCGAATAAGGTATGTAGATCATCAACCAACGGTTCTAAAAAAACATCGATATCATTTCCCGGGTATCCCGATATTAATACCGAAAGGTTGATAAACTTTCTTTTCATACACAACCATGGAGGAAGGTTGTATATGACAGTTAAAACTGGCCATACACTGTGATGCCTGTTTCCCGTGTTGACGTCAACCCCATCAGCCGATATTCCTAGCCGTAGATTTCTTGTATCTTCAGCGATTTCGGGGAATTTCTCATCTATGGTACGCCATGCCTGTGAATCTGCGGGGTGACGTAACACACCATCTGTTATCCTCCGTGTCGCGTGCCATCTTAAATCTTCTGAAATACTTTCTATCTTAAATAGTCGTTGCAGTCTTGGTATGATTGGAAAGTACCACATTACCTTTGCTGGAATGTTTTCGTACACTTTCTTTGTCTTATTATCCACCTTCCATCTTGATGTCCCACAAGTTCGACACGCAGTCAGATCCTTGTCATTCTTCCAGTAAAGAAGGCAGTTGTTGATACATACATGTATCTTTTTGTATCCTGATCCCATCAATCTCATAACTTTTTTGGCTTGATAAGTTTTTTCCACCATTTCGTTACTAGTAGGTAGCATCTTTTTTATCAATCCTAGTAATTCAGTAAAGAACTTATCAAAATCTCTGTACTTACCCTTCAAGTTGAGTAGTTTAACTATTGCGGATAACTTTGTGAAGTCAGGACATCTTCATAAAGAGGCATCTCTGCGTCTAATAATAGTTCTTGAAATTTGACAAGGTCATCCTTATCAAAATTATCTTTTGTAGCATTAACCATTTCTACTGTTGCTGGGCACTGTTGGAATATCTGAAGCAAAATCCGTGTCGTCAACAAACTCTATTATAGCATTAACAGGTTTTGGGGCACTTATTTGTGGCTCATCCTTTTCTCTATGTCTAGTCCAGTTTGTGTAGCTTAGATCAATCCCATTTCTAAATAAATGGAACTGCACTTCCTCCACTTTATGCTCTATTTGGTTTAAACATTTGGTACATGGACATGGCATTAAAAGATGTTGTTTATTAACTCGTAGGTCGATGTTCCCTATCTTTTGCAAGTTGTGTACTACATAATCAATAAATGCTGCTACACCATCAACATAAGATTTGTTGGTCCTATTAGTTCCCATCCAAGACTTGTCCATGTTTATAAATGTGTCCCACTTATCCAAGCAGCAATCTTCCAGGAGCAGGAGCTTTGTGGTTGTAGTCCCTGCATGTCACCCCATCGTTAGTTTAAGGGTCCGGTGAGGCGTTATGGAGGATTCAAGTAGGGGGTTTTACAACAACTCAAACAATGTGATACTAATTCATTTAGCCCCATGTTCATGTGGTAATAGGCTTAATAGGGTTACTTATATATTTTAACCAATTAACTAGCTAATTTTACCAAAAAATTGACATAATTTACAAGAGGAAATCTCAAAACAAATATTCATTTACAACATACTCAAGACATTTTCAATTACAGAATCATAAACATGATTTTTTTAGATCGATGTGTACAAAATGAACATAGCAATACTTACTAGTGGTGACGGGAGTGGTGGGTCTATGACGGGAGAGTGACAACGACGAGAGAGTGACGTGATGAGAGTTGTGGTGGTGACGATATTTGTGGTGAGATGAGAGGGAGTTGTGGCGGTGACAGGAGGAGTTGTTTGTGTGATTAATTTGGAATGGGATTCATGAAATTTTTGGGGGGAACATTTAGTCACGTGACTAAGAGTATTTTATGAATTTTACAAAATATTTCACGAAAATATTGGAGGGAAAATACCTTTAGCCATGATAATAGCCGTGAATAAAAGTTTTGTTACTTGTTTACAAAAAATTTAACGAACTAGTAGCAAAGGTTGAAAAAATCACGAATCGATAGCCGGGCGATCGACCTCCCTGTAGCTTATACATCATTCTAGACGGGATTAATCGGGAAAATACCTTTAGCAATGATAATAGTCGTGAATAAAAGTTTTGTTACTTGTTTAAAAAAAATTAAAGAAATAGTAGCAAAGGTTGAAAAAATCGCGAATCGATAATCGGGCGGTCGACCTCCCTATAGCTGGTAATCGTTCTAGGCAGGATAAATCGGTGAGTAATCGGATTGCCATTTTTGGTTATTTTGTCATTTAATGGGCTTATAGTGTAATGGAACCCATGTGCATTGGGTTGTAGTGGCTTATAGTGTAATGGAACCCATGCATAACCAGTGATAATGGCTAATTCACATGGTTCATGGGTCATGTGCATTAGGTTATCACTGGTCATATTTATTAATAGGTATTTGACATCATATGGGTCATATGCATTGGGTTCTAGTTGCTTAGAGTATCATGTTACAACACATCCATGACTGGTGACAATGGGTAATTAACATGGGTCATGGGTCATGTGCATTGGGTTGTAGTGGCTTATAGTGTCATGTTATCGACATATACATGACTGGTGATCGACAATGGGTAATTAACATGGGTCATGGGTCATGTGCATTGGGTTGTAGTGGCTTATAGTGTATTGGAACCCATGCATGACCGGTGATAATGGCTAATTCACATGGGTCATGGGTCATGTGCATTAGGTTATCACTGGTCACATTCATTAATGGGTATTTGACATCATATGGGTCATATGCATTGGGTTGTAGTTGCTTAGAGTGTCATGTTACGACACATCCATGACTGGTGACAATGGGTAATTAACATGGGTCATGGGTCATGTGCATTGGGTTGTAGTGGCTTATAGTGTATTGGAACCCATGCATGACCGGTGATAATTGCTAATTCACATGGGTAAATACAAAAACAAAACCCAAATCCCAACCCCATTATCAGTCGACCGGTTTTAAGAGAGGGGAAGAAGAAAACAAAAATTTTAGGGTTTTTGCTAAGGTAAATTTTCTAATCTTGTTCAATTCTAGTTTTAATTTTTCAATTCTAGTAATCCAACATGATGGATTAGGGTTATAAATTAGGATTTATAAATTAGGGTTCTTAGGTTTCTGGAAGTTTATGATGTATAGGTCATGTTTGATCATTAGTTTAATTGTTTACATGATTGGGATTGTCGGTTAGGGTTTAATCTTTGAGGATAGTCGTTTTAATTCACTGCAGAAATTTAGTCAGACTTGTAGAGGTCATAACTTGGTCATAAAAGATCAAATAAATAATTTACAACATACTGGAGATAACCTCAGAGAGTCTACTTTCCAGAAAAGTCAGCCTCATGAGTTTTTATGGTCGGGAAGTGGGTCAAATGGTCATTACAAAATCAGTGTGTAAAACAGTGACGAATTTCAGTTTTGGTTTTTATTTTTCTAAAAATACTTAGACATTGATTTAGAGGCTCTAAGTCACGTGGAAGTTAGTTCATATATTTTGTGTGTTCCCTGAATTTTGGCTAAGGTCATAGTGAGGTCTAAGTTGGTTAACCAATGTCATACTTTTAGATGGTCAGATTCTGGACGAATCCTAGACACACTGGATTAA
Organism: Tanacetum coccineum; assembly: GCA_026074375.1. Lineage (NCBI taxonomy): Eukaryota > Viridiplantae > Streptophyta > Magnoliopsida > Asterales > Asteraceae > Tanacetum > Tanacetum coccineum. The sequence continues at coordinate 40,907 of BQNB010030112.1, forward strand.
GGAATTTCTAAAGTGTATTTTAAAAAGGGTAATGACTTTGGAAGAGCTAGGAGATGGTTCATATAGGACATGTAAGTAGCATGATGAATTTTGGGTTTGATTTCATGGGAGTGTTTAAGCTGGGTGCGTTTTTAGGAGCGTAAGGGGGTGTAAATTTGCTTAAAACCAGAAAGTGCAAAGTGTAGTATTAAGTCTAAATTGGCATATGTGTGAGTGGGATAAAGGTTTTAAATAAGGAATAGGACTATGGTAGATAGCTAAGATTTCCTCTAGTTTAGGTTACATCATATTGGGTTGATGCTAAATTGATGGTAGCTTATAATGTGTTTAATTGTTTAGATTGTTCGTGAAATTTTATGAAGTTTTGTTGGATCCTTTTGGAAGCTAAGCATCAGGTAAGTTTCATAGTCCCTCTTTTTAATGTTTTACTATTGGATGGGAAGTGATGCAAAGTGTTTGAATGTGTTTAATCGCTGTGTTTCCCCCCCCCCCCCCCCCCCCCCCCCCCCCCCCCCCCCCCCCCCCCCCCCCCCCCCCGTCGATTATTTTGTTTTACTGAGGCCATGAAACGTTTATGTGGTTATCATATGTAGTATGCTTAATGTTGTTATGATTTCTAGTGTTGTTTTGGTTAGGGGTAATTGCTTCTATATTCCTAATTTAATTGGAGGATTGAAAATAAGATCTCATTTCTGTGTGTTTCCGGTGGAGGGTTGTGACTCTACTCATTCCCAAATTCTAACTGGAGGGTTGAAAAATAATACTCCATTCTGTGTGATTTTTTTTTGTTCCGGAAAAATGGAGGGTATGGATTTACCCCAAGTTTGTTTTGTGGATCGTGGGCCACGTTCCTCCCGTTCATGATCGATTGTGAATTGTTTGATAGTCCTATTTTTTTTTGATTTTTTTACAAACATTAAAAAACTAAGCTTAAATTGTTCTGCCATGATATGTTATGTTAATCGCAGCAAATTGTTTTATTTAAAGATTGTTTTGGGGTCTTAAACCTATAACTCTCACCAACCATTGTGTTGACGTATTTTAGCATCATTTTTAGGTGAGTATCATGAGGTTAGGAGAAGTGGCTAGAGAGAGACTGCTAGGGTTGCATGGAGTTCGCCTATAAATTGTTATATTTTTGCATGGAATATTTGTTGAATGCTTGGGTTTTTATTAGGATTGTGGATTTGTTATTCTTGTATTGGTGAGACCCCTTTTCATTAATACAAGATGTTGTTTTTGATTTTCGATATTGTCATGACACATTGTGTCTTATGACTCAGTTATGCATTTAGTATTTCTCTATTGTTGACACCATTGTGTTGTGATGATATCCATTCTCGTTATGCCTCGCGTTTCCGCCTTGGCGGGGTGTGACAGATTGGTATCAGAGCCTTTGGTTATAGAGAACTAGGTGGTTGAGCCTAGACTATAGCTTAAGGGTCTCCTCAAATAGTTGCCATTTTAGGGTATAAGTGTTTTGTGTACGTATTATTTTGTATGTTTCCGCTACTCAAACAGCTGTGCATTCTTTCTATTTTGAATTACTTACTATCATAATATGAAAAATATATATTTTTCGTTATGGGGATCTAATAGTATATTACCCCTTTATTATTGTTTTAGTCATGTCTTCCCCTATCCCCTAGGAGATATCATTAGGAGATTGTTTACCTTACTGGACCCGCGGAGTTGGGGGACTTTTGAGAGAGAAAAGTCAAACCCAAGCGAGGCCCAACATAAGTTTATTTTGTTTTCTACCTTGATGCATTACTATAATCGAGGATTGATTTTATATTTTGGATCACGATGTGACTTCTGTTTTGTTTGGTCGATTGGGATTTTATGGTTCGTTAGGCGGATTATCATGTTTGAGTTATATTTGGATTATTATTAAGTGCTATGTGGTAGATGTGTGTTATTTGAGAGGTGTGGTCTTGGAAGTAAGTACGCGTGTGCAAAAGGTGCAATTATAATTATGGTCGCGAACATAATTATAAAGGTGTCACACACGTGGACTTGTGACTTTGATTGCATTGATCATTGTTGCTTGTATGTATTATGTAAGGATGTAAGGTCAGGTAGTTGTGTATATGGTAGTGTAGATGTGATGTGAGATCATGTTGAGGATGGTTGTATGGTTAGAGAATTCTTCTCTTAACCGTTGAGCGATTATATAGGATCGAGTTGAGTAGATGGTAAGGTTTCCTTTCATCTATCATTTGCGGATACATCGGATACCTGTTGGTGTTGTCGTCGCGATTCTTAAGTTGGTTAGTTTGCTCGTTGTTCGTTGAGATATCCAACGCTCGTGTTGGTATTTTTAGTTGCCATCATAGAACTAGTGTTCTATGTACTCCGTTCGGCGTTTTGATTGGTTCCCCTGTCTAAGGTGGCGATACTCTTTGGTTTCGGTTCTATGACCGTTGGTATGGATGAGTTCTTATGGTTTGTTTGGTTTGCAAGAGTTCTTGTCGTGTTCGTTTTCAAGTAAATTAATATTCTGATATTGGAATTCTTAATTATTTGGGAGTCTTATTTTGTATCATGATGTCTTTTGTTGCGAGTCATAAATTCCTTTTCAAAGTAATTTTGTTGTAGTCGATATCATATCGTTTAGGTGTTAAAAACTTCTTTCGAAAATAAATTATATAAATAAAATGCAACACATTTGTTTTAACCATCTTATTGATTCTTTTATAAAATCATAATTAAAATAAGTTTATGAAAATTTTATTTAAATTTATTTTTACACTTAAAATTATTTGCATTATTAACTAAGGTGATTCTATTGTTTTAAAATGGTTGGTATAAGGTTATGAGGGAAAGTTTCCTTGGGTAAAAATCGGTTTTGGTACAAAGGTTCTTGATCTTTTAATTAATGGGTCGTGGTACGTGGTATTATTCATTGGGTGTTTCTAGCGTCGTTGATGCGTTTGGTGGTCTTGAGGTTCGTTTGTTATGGTCGATGTTTATGTTCGGCTGTTTCTTCTTTGGGATTGGGTGATTTTTTGGGTCCATACCCAATTGGTGCATGTAAAGTTTGGTATTTTTTCATGGCACGTGGTTCTGAGTTGGATGATAGGTCATATCTTCTGGTGGGCGCGATTGATGGTAGTGAAGCGAATAGAATTATTAGCGATTTCAAGTTAGAATTTGAGAATTCTCGTTTTACTTAGTACCTCTTAGTTATGAGAGTGTTGATGTAGTCGTAGGAGAGAATTGGTTGTTGAGACATAAGGCTGGGATGGTATGCCACAAGAAGGTGGTTAAAATACCTTAGTGAGCTAAAAGTGATTAAGGTTCGTGAGGAAATGAACTAAAGAGGATACGAGGTCTCGTAGGAGTACCAAGGAAGATGAGTTGAGATTATGTGATATCTTTGTAGTATGTGAGCCCTCTAAAGTGTTCCTAAGGAATTAGTAGGTTTTACCCCTCGTCGTAGAATAGGATTTCATATGTATTTGTACAGGAGTGACGCTGATTTTGCGAAGGCTCGTGTCGTTTGACGTCTTTAGAAAGGCAAGAGGTGTGGAATGATTGCAGGAGTTGCAAGGTGAGGGTTGGTTCGAATGGTAACTTGTTATGGGAAGCGTCTGCATTGCTTGGTAATAAGTAAGGTGGGTAGTTTGAAATGTGCATAGATTATCTCGAGAAGAGTGAGATGAAATTTGTATGTGATGTCACCAATAGAGGGTTGCAAAGGATGACGTAGCTAAGATGTTTTTAGGATGGCGTATGGGAACAAAAAAAACCCCCCAACGTTAAAGTTACGGCTATGCCTTTTGGGTTAACCAATGCACCAGTGGTTTTTATGGAGTTAATGAGCTGGGTGTACATGGCCGTATATTGACAAGCTAGTTAACACATATATACAGACGATATTTAAACTGACTCGAAGTCTAAGGAGGAGTACGATACGCACGTAAAGATGATCGTGGAGTCACTGAAGGAAGAGAAGATGTACGTGAAATTTTCCAACAACGTGGAAGCGGAGCAAAGAAGAATCTATCTAGATGTGGAAGGAATCAAATGGGTAATGAGCCGATCTTGGCATTGCCGGAAGGAGCAGACGATTTATAGTAAATTATGACGTCGCGAAGCAAGGATTTGGAAGTCCATGTCTTGAAAAAGGAGAGGTGAATGGCTTGTTCGTCACAACAACTGAATGGTTCTTATAAAGGATTGCATGGCTAACGTGTAGGTTTTGCCTTAATCTAATGCTAGAGGGCATTAAGTGAACGAGACATGTGGGAGAGTGATTCTATAACGGATTCATGAATGTCTCCAACACACTTTCAATCGGAAGGATTGAACATGAGGCAAAGATGATTGATGGATGTTATTTAGTAAGTTTGATTTTGAGGCCAAGTACCATCTGGGAAAGGCAAATGTAAATGTTGTACCGTGGAGTAGGAAATGACGGAGTGAGCCACGAATGTGTTCGAGATGAGGTACGTTGAGCCGATCGAGGTTTGAGAAAAGATGTTGGTGCATAGTTAAGATGTCCAAGAAAGAACGCGTCAACATAGATGTTGTGTGGCTTGGTCCAACGAGTGTGAAAAGAGATAGTGAGTGGTTAATATTTGATAGACAGGTTTGGACCCCATTTGGAGAGATGTAGGGACCTTGGGCTATTAAAGAGGGTATACGACAAAGTATTCTATCCATCCTGGAATAGCCGTAATACGATGTTGTGTGGTTTTAGGTTGTAACTAATCGATGGCTGAGTATGAAGATAGGATATCGCTAGTTGCGTAGTAAGTATTTTGCGTATTCGGATGTGGAGTTGAGTATTCAAGGGTCTTCAGGATTATTGCTTCAACCCTGTGTTACGTGTTAGAAGTGGGAAAGGATAACTAAGGATATTGTTGTCAAGTTACCAAGTGTGAGTATTAGATATGATGCGATTGGGTGTAGTCAATGGACTGACTAAGTCACCTCATTCCTAGCTATGCCTAAGACAAGTACGGTAGATTTTAGAGGTATTTGGGATACTTATCTTTTCATGAGATGAGTTTGTCCTAGGTGGGATTACTCATTCGGGTATTAGATGTGCTTCACTTTGGAGCATCTATGTCAAAAGGAATGTAGTTACGTTTTATGAGCAGTAACTAGAGACAGCGAGATTGGATGAACCGGAATTTGGTTCAAGGATTATGCTAGTATAAGGTTTAACCGTTAGACTTGAGGCTGGTAATTGAGTGTTACCTAGAGTATTCAGTTTGAAGGATGTTTCGATAAGTATGGTAAGTTGATACCAAGGATGTTAAAAAAAAAAAAAAAAATATTAAAAACAAAAGTCCATTTGAGATTTTTGAAAGGATTAGCGGTTAAGATTACCTAAAAGAGTTGAGGAGTGTGCATGACACGTTTCGCGTGTCAAAATTTGAAGTATTTGGTAAATGCGGTTTGCATGTGCCTTTAGATGGTATTAAAGTAGGCAAACTTTTGTTTTCTAAAGAACTGAGTAGAAATTAATGTTCAGTGAGTTAAGATCTTGATTGGACTTGAGGGAGGTATTTAAGACTTCAGGTAAACTGAGTAATCCACATTATCGTTGGAGCAGGAACTATGGGAGTTTTGTGAAGGTTGGGTACGATGGTTTTCTTGTAGACCTTAGTATGCCCTTAGGTGTGTTTATGTGATTCTGGTTAAAGTTATTTTATGAATAAACTCGAAGTCGAGCCAGTTCTTAAAACGTTGGCGTTCTAACACGTATAGCTTGGTTTAAAGAAATTCTTGTTTGATTGAGTTGCGAGAACGAGTGTAAGTTGAGTTGTTACATAACTTAAGTTTTTAAACGGTTTTCCTTGATGACGGGCGAGTTCAGGTAGTCATATTTTTTCTTTTCGTGTTGTGTTGTTGTGTTGCTAATTGCACCCTTATGAGGGTAAGCAAAGTCATTAGCAGTTGGATTCAGATTGTAGAAGTTGGATGAGATTAAGGTTGACAAGACTTTTTGTTTTGTCAAGGAACCATAGATGTTATGGACCGAGAGGTCATGAGTAAAAGCATAGTGTGATAGCATTAGATTTAAAGAAAAAGTGTGACAACCGTGGCTTGAGGTCATGTTTTGTCAAGGAACCATTTTTGTTACTTGTTTACAAAAAAATTTAAAGAAAAAGTGTGACAACCGTGGCTTGAGCAGGTTGGTCAAACCGTAGTGTTGACCTAAATATCTGTTCTATAAGTATGGTTTATGGTTATATGTGATCATATGTATTTATGTGTGTTATGTATTAGTTATGAGGTTCTGGTTTTCAATCTTATAGGGTGGATCCATCTCAATGAGATTGGATTATGGTGAAGTTTGTGAGTTCATTTCATTCACTTTTGAGTGTCGGAGAAATAATATGAGTTTGAGCGTTGTCGTGGTAAATATGTAATGTTGTTATTAGGTATACATTTTTTTATGGTAGTAATTTAAGGATAAGTTAGGTTTTAGAGGTTAAGTTAAGTGAAATGTGTATAAAATTTGATGGAGAAATTTCATTTTATTCACTTTAATGATAATGGAATTGATTGGGTATTTGAGATATTTGGTTTGGTTAATATGTGTTTGTCTAGGTGATGGATTAAAATGCGGAAGCGTGCCAATTGTTGAAGAACTGAGTTTTTAAAAATTATGATAGTATTTGTAAACTTTTCCATATATAGGAGTGAATTTGGAAATGAAAAGTTTATTTTTAGAATGTAGTTTAAGAAAATGGTTTTAACAAATCTAGCCTTAGGATGTTTATAAAACTTAAAGTATAATAGATATTAATTAGTTAATAAAAGAAAAGAAAAAAATATTATTTCTTAGGGCATGAATAGTAATCGTAATTTTAGTAATATAAAAGGGAAAAAAATGAATTTGAGTTGGATTTACAAACTTTATAAGAAGTATCTAATATTTATTTGGTCGGCTATAAATAAAAAAACAAAACCCATATCCCAACCCCTATTATCAGTTCGGACGGTTATAAAGAGAGGGTATGAAGAAATAAATAATTTTAGGGTTCTTTGCTAAGGTAAATTTTCTAATCTTGTTCAATTCTAGTTTTAATTTTTCAATTCTAGTAATCCAACATGATGGATTAGGGTTATAAATTAGGATTTATAAATTAGGGTTCTTAGGTTTCTGGAAGTTTATGATGTATAGGTTCATGTCTGATCATTGTTTAATTGTTTACATGATTGGGAATGCGGTTAGGGTTTATCTTTGAGGATTGTCGTTTTAATTCAATGCAGAAAATTTAGTCAGACTTGTAGCAGGTTCCTAACTCGGTCAAATAGATAATTTACAACATACTGTAGATAACCTCAGAGAGTCTACTTTCTATAAAATCTGGCCTCATAAGTTCTTATGGTCAGAAAGTTGGTCAAATGGTCATTACAAAATCAGTGTGTAAAATAGTAACGAATTTCAGTTTTGGTTTTTATTTTTCTAAAAATACTTAGACACTGAGTTAGAGGCTCTAAGTCTTGTGGAAGTTAGTTCATATATTGTGTGTGACCTATGAATTTTTTCTAAGGTCATAGTGGGGTCTAAGTTGGGTAATTAATGCCATACTTTTAGAAGGTCAGATTCTGGACGAATTTTAAACACTTTGGATTAATGAATTTCTAAGGGGTATTTATAAAAGGGTAGTCACTTTGGGAGAGCTATGAGAGGTTCATAGGACATATATGTAGCATGATGAATTTTGGTTTGAATTATGGGAGTGTTTAAGTAGTGCGTTTAGGGCGCGCAAGTAAGAGTAAAATTCTGCTTAAAACCAAAAAGTTTAAGGAGTAGCATTTAAGTATAAATGAATTATGTAAGAATAGGTAAAGGTCTTAAATGATGATAGGACTATGATAGATAGCCTAGGTATCCATCATAGTTGAGGTTACATCATATTGGGTTGAATGCCTAATTGATGGTAGCTAATAATGTGTTTAATTGTTTAGATTGTTCGTGAGATTTTGTGAAGTTTGGTTGGATCTTTTTGGAAGCTAAGCATCAGGTGAGTTTCATAGTCCTACTTTTAAATGTTTTTACATTGGGATGGAAATGATGCTAAATGTTTTGAATTGCTGTGATTATGTGTTTTGCTTTCATGTGGACATTATGTGATTGCTATATGACTTATTGTTGCATGTTGAATGTGGTTTACTTGCATGTTCTATATTGACATGTCAAGTGTTATTGATTTGGGATCGGGGAGTACGCCTACTCAATAATAGTGAATTGGGATCGGAGGGGTACGCCTACCCAGTATTGTTGGTCCAGGCCTAAGTATAAGCTCCAGCTGGTAGACTTTTAGGTGCGTAAGTGACATATGGGATCGGGGGTAACGTTCCTACCCAGTTGTTGTAATGGATCGGGGGTAACGTTCCTACCTAGTTGTTGAAATGGATCGGGGGTAACGTTCCTACCTAGTTGTTGAAATGGATCGGGGGTAACGTTCCTACCTAGTATGTGGATTGCATGTTAGCATAAGTTCATATGTTGCATAATTGTCCTATATTGTTTTGATAATCGCAGTAATTGGTTTTAAAAAGTTTATAATGTGAGTCTTAAACCTATGACTCTCACCAACCACTGTGTTGACGTTATAAGCATCATTTTTAGGTGAGCATGATGGAAATAAGATTGAAAGAAGTAGCTAGTAATAGACCATAGGATGTCATGAAGATTTCTATTTCTTGTCTTGAATTTTGCATTGTATGAATTTGAATAATTGTTGCATGTCTTTTTATTGGCGAGAACTTTCGTTTCATCGATAAAGACGACTTTTGGATTTTTGGTTAGGTTTTGGGTATTGTTATGACACTATGTATCTTTTCTTTACTTTAGCTTTCATTTTAGTATTCTCTATAGAGACACCGTGTGTTGTGATGATATCCATTCTTGTTTAAGCCTCGCGTTTCCGCCTTGGCGGGGTGTGACAGATTGGTATTAGAGCTGATGGTTATAAAGAACTAGGTGGTTGAGCCTAGACTATAGCTTAAGGGTCCCTCATATAGATGAATTTAGGGCTTATGTGTAAGTATATACTAATTATGCTTATTTTCTCAAAGTTTCATAAAGTATATTATACTATATAGTATATATTTATAAGTTGAAGTTTTTCTTTAATATTTTGAGATCTGTGTCCTGATATAGTCTATGTTTTGTGATCTATTATAGTATGTCTCCTCCTATTCATAGAAAGTATCATAATTCAGTTGCTTTCGCAACTAGGTGTAAGAAGATTAAGAAATGCAGGCGGGGTAACCGCAAGATCCGAATTCCTATTGCTATGTGGCCGTGTAGAGTCGAAGAGAAGATGACCCTGAAGGAAGTTGATGGACAAGCGGTTGAGGAAATTGAAACAAAGATAATTGCCAAGGATGGCACTATCACCAGAGTTCCTGGAAAATTTCAAGGTTACGAAACGTCTGAAGAAGAGCCGTTGGAACAACCTAGAAGACATGACCTGTATGGATTTGTAGATCACCCACAACTTCAACAAGGAAATTTGATGAATGAGTTTGCACCACATTGGCTACCCCAGTCAAAGGATAACATGAATGGATGGTTATTAGAGGACGAGGATGAAGTGGACTCAGACCTTGAGTCCACCGCAAGTAGTAAACCTGTGTGGGAGAAGACAACTGAAGATGATCATGACCGCGCGTCTCGTAACTGCCCATGGTGTTCTAAGTGATTGATGTGTTTTTTTAGCTTGTTTTTCTTTCTTTCGACGTTTGGAGCCATGTTAGGAATGTTATTTTCAATGCTTGAATTCTGAGTTTTAATAATAAAAGTGATTATTAGGATTATTCCTTGTGTTATCTGCTGGATTCATTTTTTTAAGATGCTATATGGTGTGATATATTATGAAGTGTCTTCATAGGAGGGAGTACAACTGTGAAAGGGGGCATCTATAATTATGGTGGCCAACATAATTATACACGCGCCACGACACAGGTGGACTTCCAAGTATGATTACTTGGATTATTGTTGATGTGCAGTATGTATGCATATGGTTATTGATAGTATGATGAAATCATGATCCGTATTATTTCATCTAATGTATATAATTTTTATATCTTATAGAAAATGGCTCCAAACCGACAAAGTGGTCCTAGCAGCAGCAACAACAACGAGAATCCCGACGTTGCTACTCTTATCGCACAGCAACTACAAGCCATCATCACTCAAGTAGCTAACAATACGAACAATGCTAATAATGGTAATAACGGTGGTGGAAATGGAACGGATGCTCTTTTAAGACATTCCAATCTTGCAATCCCAAGGAGTATGATGGGAAAGGTGGTGCAATAGCGCTTACTCGTTGGATCAAGAAAATGGAAAATGTAATTGATAACAGTGGGTGTGCCGAGAACTAAAAAGTAAGATATGCTACTAGCTCACTAGTAAATAAGGCCTTGACTTGGTGGAACACTTAATGTTAAGCAAGAGGACGTGTGGCTGCAATGGCTTTATCATGGAACGATTTTAAAGCATTAATGGTTGAAGAATTCTGCCCAAGTAATGAAATGGAAAAGTTAGAGAATGAGTTCTAGAATCACAAGATGGTGGGAGCTAATCATGCTGCTTACACAGATAGATTTCATGAGTTAGCCAAGTTGGTCCCACATTTAGTTACACCTGAGTCATCTCGTATTAAAAGGTACATTGCTGGACTGGCTCCTGAGATTAGAAGAATGCTTCGGGCAACCCAACCAACTACTATTCAGACTGCAATATTGAGGGCTGGAATACTTACTGATGAAGCAGTCAGTTGCGGTACTTTGACAAAAGGTAGTGATAAAATAAAGGGAGTGGATGAGCCTAGTAAGACTGGAGGATTTTGGAAAGACAACAAGAAGTCAAAGACGGGAACTGGGTTCGTGGCAACAACTCCGGCTAGAAATGAAGTTGGGAGCTCAAATCCTAAGTGTAACAAGTGCTTTACTCATCACCCAGTAAATGGATTCTGTAGATTGTGCTTCAATTGTTAGAAACCGGGTCATTTTGTCAGGGATTGTCGGGCACCAGTTGGGCAAGTAGCTCCAGTAAATGTTGTAAGAATGAATAACAATCCGAGAGTGTGCCATGAGTGTGGTAGCCCAGATCATTTTTGCAATACTTGTCCCAAGTTGAATCGAGCACCTGGACAAGTTGGAAATCAATTGGCTTTGGAGGGCAGCCGAAATAACTGAAGCAA